>CANYBF010951000.1:0-17476 GCA_948192965.1 Dalechampia spathulata | reverse complement strand
ATGCAAAATCGAAGAATTCAACTTCCTCCTCGTTCATATTAGTAATAGTATGTTTATTTCTTTCAATATGATTGTAAACTTGTTTATTTTTGAATTATTAATGAAATTTTAATTTATTTTCGTATATATTTAGTTCAATTTTTAGCCTCCCTCCGTTGAATTCCTGGTTTCACCACTGTCCGTGCCATTATGTTTTCTAGAAGTCGAAAAGAAACTTGTTCGTGCAACACAATGCAAGCATGAGTAAGCGAGAGAGTTGTTGGCCATTTTAAAGCTACCCAGAAGAAGGTTCGGGAGACTTCTTTTGTAAAGAACTGCAGACGGTATTTGGACTTGCAGCCACCAGTTGGAGACCTATTTCTGCTAGTGGTTGGGTTTCAATGTAGGACTTCTTGGCCACATATTTTGGCATATTACAAGGAAAAACTAGAAAAAATAGTGGTGGTCCCTGGCAAGAGACCATGCGGGGCGTACACTAACGCTCGTAAAGCTGAGTTTGCTAGCATGATCACATGCCCTTCATGTTCTTGAAAACTAAAAGATGATTCCAGTTTCAGAAAATGTGGACAAGAAAACTGAAAACGAAACATCTATATATTCAAACTGTGGCTAAACTGTAATACACAAAGAAATCAGAAGAGGTTCGAGTTTGTGTTTGACTCTGGAATATTTTACACAAGAAGGGTGAAGCAGAAAGTGGAAGAAAACATACACATCCCAGTCAAAAACCAGGAAAGGATACATCTCTTCTGGTGATCTCTTCAATGGAAAACCACCAACAAGCAACTGGAATTATTGCCCCCATTTTACTGTGTTATAAACATTACACCGAAAAAATAAAAATAAAAACAATATAAAATAAAATAAGCTCTCTTCTCTCAGATTTAAAAAATCAAGAAATATGTTTTATATTTAAGAAAAAGTGAAAATGAAAAAAAAAAAATATATATATATATATATGCAATATCCGTTATAGCGTGGCTTACACTCCTATTTTCTATTTCCTGTTCTTCGTTTCATATCAACAGGAGCTGGCTGCCTTGTATTCCTGTTTAGTGGCGCACCAACTCCATTTGGCAATTTCCTCGACGGGGAAGGGCCATGCGTAGCATTTAAGTTCCTGCTAAGAAATTTTAATTATGTTAACAGTATTCTACATAATGTGCAAATGAATACCAAATCAAATGTCCCAGAATCTGAGGTGAAGTACCTCAAGTCGGAAGTCTTTGCTGCTTTAGAATATGGCTTATTGGCCTTAGACTCGATTCCATTAGCAATGCCAGAGAGTTTGGACTGATTGAATTGCCAGAGTAAATCAGGTTCTGATGAGTCACTGGTGCCGGCGTCAAGATCATCCATGTCATCTGCATTAATCATGTTGGACCAGTTGTTGCCGGTGAACATGTTATAGGGTTGTTCGGGGTAAATTTTGGAAGTATCTGACAGATATTTCTGGTAAAAGCCATTGTCTGCTTCCCAACACCCTAGAGAATCTTCAACTCTGTTTACAGGATATTGCTTGTTCACCATTACTTTATCTACCCACTCACCGGAGCCCATGTCCTTTTCATCCTCCCCATAATTTTTGTTCGGACTAATAACCGGAGGCCATGGAGGTGAATTTGCTAGTAGCTCATCAAGGTCAAAACTTTGTCTTTTTTGCCTGACTGCAGAGTTTGTATGAACCTGGAAAAGAATCGTATCAGCATTCATAGCAGCTACAAAAAGGACTCATCATAACGGCACCAAGAGAAGTAAAGAAGCTCAGTACTAACTGTTCAGAGTCATTCCCGCCCAAAAATTGAATTAAATCTTGAACATTCATTTAGATTTGATAAATGTTATGTAAAATATCCTTATAAATTTTTGGCAACTTTCATTCTGGAGGAATAAGGAAAATGCAACATTGCTAAACTATGGTATCATTACTAGATAAAAAAGTCATCAAGCACTAAGAACCGTGATAAATAATGATTACGAGATGCTAAATTAAATTCCTACATTCTCAGATGCCGCATCTCAACTTTGAGTTGCGAGATCCAGTGATAACTAGGATTAATGGGGATAACTAATAATTATGGAATAATAAAGTTCACCTCAATGTTGCCCACATCACCCATGGGTTGCCGGAGGCTACTGGTATCATGCACATCTCCTAGCCGCTGGTTAGAATTAAATGGTGATGACTCGTTCTCTTTTCTTCTATGTCTTTCAGGGTTGCCAGATGTGGAATGTTGAGCATATTCTGGTTCTCCTTCTTTCCTTGCCAATGCTGCCTTAAGGCTAGCAATCTAGAAAGAAACGCACACGGGAGAGAAAAATCGACATTAGAGTCTGAATTATGTCTGAAGAGAATACAAGGGAGATAAAAGAACATGCACTAACTTGTTCTTTGAGTTCTTTCACATCAGCACCATCTTTGTTCACTCGAGCTGCACCTAATTCCACAGTAGCTACTCGCTCTGCAAATTTGAGGGCACTTATTGTTTCTCCAACAGCATCAGGCTCAGGACTTATGTGAACAAACATTAATGTCTTGGCCTGCCCACCTGAAGTAAGAAATAGATTCCCAAGCCTTAGGTTATGTTTGGCGGAGAATAAGAAAGAGAATCAATTTTTTATTAAAAAAAGTGTTCTTTTGATCTTACCAAGTGAATCTTGGAGCAGCTGTGTAAGCTTGCTGTTCCTGTATGGAACATGTGGGTTTTTTTGGGCAAGTGATGCAATCACATCGCCTAAAGCTGAGAGCGATTTGTTAATATGTTGCGCCTCTTTTAGTCTATCTCCAGTCACTTCAGATTTGTCTACTCTTTCACTTCCTGCCAAATCAACCAAATGCATACAGCCACGAAGTACATTTCCGGATGTCAAGTCTCTTCCTTGAACATGAACCGTCAAACAACTGCAAATCCGCAAAATTAAAAAAAAAAAGGAAAGAAAGGAAATCATCTCTCTCTGTAATGGCACTGTTGTAGAATTATGCACGTGAAACAAATCAAAGGATAAGCAGAAGAACGAAAGAAAGAAAAATGGAAAGAACTGGCACTCATGTAGAATCATGCATAAGGAAAATTACAAAAGATGGTGACTTGCCTATGAGAGCGACTGCTGCGGTCATTTAAGGCTGTTGCACCAACTGCACGATTCCTTTGTCCTAGGTTCATCAAATCAATGACATTAGATGTTGATGACACAGGAACAAGGTTTGCATCCGGCACATTCAAACCCGTCTGGGAGCTATTGCGAATTTCTAATGTGGTAACAAGTTAAGGATATACTTTTTATGGTCTCTTCAAATAGAAATCAAAATACTTCAAAGATTTTTAATGCTAAACATGAGAAGAATGCAATCCAAAGGATATCTTTTGTTACTTCCATCAGTGACAAGGAGATCCCTAACTTGCTCATTGTAAATCTCAATCATTTGCACTGCAACATTGTAGGAGAAGATGTCTTTCCTTTGCTCTGCTAGATGAAACAAGTCGCTCAATGCCCTATAATTCACCCCAAGGTTTTTCTCTGAAAGATCCTTAGGTCCTGTCTGTAAACATAAATTGGAATGGTAAATATACTTGTATCTTTTACACAGAAATTGAGAGCGAACAACAAATTAGCCAGATAACAATAATTACATAATTAGTGAATATATCTAAATTGGTTTTACCATGGTGTAAGTTTTTCCTGATCCAGTTTGACCATATGCAAATATGCAAACATTGTATCCATCGAGAACAGATCTAACCAATGGTTGCATGTCAGAGAACACCTCCGCTGCAAGAGTACAAGGTATAAATTGTAATATCAATTTGTACTAATCTGAACAGACTCTAAATAAAAAAAAAACAACTACCTTGAGTTGCAGATGGTCCAAAGACCTTGTTGAAGCTGAAAGACTTGCGACCTTTTCCATGTTTTGATGGGGTGTTAATAACAATATTTCCATCTTCAATGTGGTCCACTGTGCTCAAATAATTTGATTGTGCAGATAAAAATGGCCTCACTCGACAATAAACCCTAACACTTCCTGGTGATATGCACAAGATATTAAGGGTAATTAATTACATCATCCTCAACGATCAAACCCATCATAAACCTACAATTTAAGCAAGCAATGACTTACCCTTGAGATCCTGCACTTGATTGTATAGCTTGCGATTTTCCTCGAGAACTTTATGGTAACCGGAAGCAGCATGAGCTAAACCTTGAATATGCATTGCTATTGAAAAAAGCCAAACTTGAACATTAGATTAAAACTCTTCATCACTAGCTCTTTGAGCTCTTTCCAGAAAGAGCAAAAAAAATTCAAAATATATATGAGAGAATATGAACTTTTTTTTACCTAAATTGTTAAATTCCTCGTGAAATTTCATTTGCATGAACTGCATCCCAGCTTTTGTGGTACAAAGTGCATGCTTTATATCCTAATTACGAAGAGCAATTTAATCAATTGCACCTTACAAGAATTATAGAAAGTACTTATCAAGATTCCAGTCAATTTATCATACCTGAACATCTTTTTGCTGTTGATCAAAGATCATCTGTTGTTTCAAGTTACGATTTTTAAGTTCCTCGTCAAGAACGTGATTCTTATGAATAAACTCCTCTTTATTTACAGTCTTTATGGTTTTTTCTTCCACCTGTATTATTAAAACATCAAAGATAATGATCATAATGAGCTTCCAAATTGTAAAAAATTCTTGTTTACTTTCTGAGTAAATTAGGACTATTCAAGGCAATGCAATTAGTCGTAATTAAGAGGTTACCATTTTATTGCCAAGTGCTGGCTTAAATGGAAGTTTGTTGCCTTGTGCAGTAGATGTGTCTTTAGGATTTGTCTTTACCTTTAAATAACAACATCATTAATGAATTAATATTTCTTTTCTTTTGGAAAAAAGGAAAGAAAAGAAATAGTAGAAGGTACGAATGATCGAGTAGAATACCAAGTCATATTGGCTTGCAACGCGCTGTTCAAACTCCTCCACGACCCTGCTTAGCACTGATTCCACCAACTGGTGAACGCAAATGGCAGGGTGATTTAGTATTAGAAGCATGGGCAGCAGTAGATTCTAAATTTTGACAATTGGGTATAAATTTTGACATAGGCATATTATGGGTAATGTAAAATTTTCCCAGATTTACTTAGCTCGATGTATTTGCTGTTAATCAAGGTAAGGGCATCAAAATTTCTTACCATTGGAACTTCTTCGGGCGTCTTGTCTGACAAAACAGAACGAATCAGCGAGCTTAATGAACCAGAACTAGACTGCACAAGAGAACATGAAAGCAAAAATTTATTCTTCACATTCAAAACAGAAGAGCGACAATCAATACGGTCAAGATCACCAACCATTTTGTTAAAGTCATTGTCAGTGGACAAAGTATTCAAAGATCTTTCACTCATCGAGGAATTCCGGGACAGGGAATTCGTGAATGGTTCTGAGTTTTTCCTTCCAAAAGATTTTGCTGGAATAGTATTAGTGGGCTTAACGTTTCCACCAAATTTCCATATTCCATTTCCACCAGTTTGTTTCCAGCCGCTGTAGGATTTAAGTGCCAGAACACTGATCACAACTCTGGTAGATCTTCCTCCCTGAAAGTTGATCAAATATAATAAAGAAGAAATATTAGAAAAAAAGAAAGAAAAAATTCGTATTCAACATACATAAATTGAGCAATTTTTCTGTTGAACTGGCTATATGGAAATAAAAACTGTACTTGTTCTAGATCAGATGCCTCAAACGTTGGAATGCCAATCTCTTGCGCAGCAACCAGAAAATTTCTCACATTTTCAAAATACTGAAATGCTGATAATGCGGCTCCATCAGGGATAAGAGCAGCATCACATGGACTTTCAACCACCTGAAAAATCGATTAATTATCGCTAAATAGAAAATTTTTATATCCAAAACAAACAAATAGTGAAAGGTAAAAGAATTTTAAAAATTAAAAAAAAATAAATCAAGATTCACCTTTGGCACAGCTCCTGGTTGAACCTTATTAAGAGCATTACAGAGGATGATTCCACTTCTCAATCCAAGCCTAAACTCCTCCTCAGATGGTTCAGCTGGCAAATCCTTGGCCGCAACAACCCCAACCATTTTTCTCAACCACCCAGCAGCTTCATATCTTCTCGATGCTGCAAAATATAGACAATAACATTCTCTCTAAAATGTAGGCAATAACATTCTCTCTACGTCGGAATTCAAGAATTCTGAAACTTCAATAGGCACCAAATTCTAACTCAAAAAACGATAAATGCAGAAAAGAAAAAGTACCAGATTCTTCAGCTTTTCTAGACTCCAAATCAACATCTCTGAGTCTATTTCCGTGCTGTTGCAGCACATCTTCCACCAGAGAAGCAACCGAAAAAGAAATTAATTCCCCTGCCATTTCTCTTACCAAACGACAACCTGCTTCTACCAATAATTTTTCGCTCAAATTTCTCACAATTCAACCATTAAGTTTCTCGCACAGATCAGAACAAACAAAAACGTTTTATTTTTCAAAAAGAAAAAGAAAAAGCAGAATCGCTCAACTCCGACAAAACTGCAAAAACTTCAAAAGAACAGCAAAAAAAAAATAAAAACAGAGACAGATGAAGAGGAGGAGGAGGAAGAAAGAGGAAATGAGGATCGGTATTTGTTAGGTTTGGTGTGTCCTTGTGAGGGAGATTACTTTGATGATACTAATACATGCTCGCATTCTCCATTAGGCCCCCGTTTTTTTTTTCTTTTTCTTTTTATTTCCCCTTCTTTTTAGCTTCTTCTTCTTCTTCTAGAGAGTGTATTCACTGATACAGCTTAACTCTCTGCTTTATACGCTCTTACTATAATTTTCTCCTTTCCGAACCTCCTCCGAACCTTCTTTTCTATCTTTTCTCAAAAATTAAAATATTATGAAAAGACCTCCTAACGTTTCCTGAAAATTCAAAAATATATAACAAAAGGGACAAAACAAAATCTTTGTTTTTATTTATTTTTCTGAAAACGATATTTAACTGTTCAGTAAATATTAATTATTATAATTAATATATAAATAATAATCGGCATGTATAATGGTATTTTTTTAGTTGAAAATAATTAATTTTAAGATTCAAATCTAATGACGGTTTAAGATAATTATTTTATCCAAATATGAATAAATTTTGTTTTTTATTTGGGAAGGAAGAATGATTAATATGGGATTGCGAGTGGATTAAAACTTGGATTGCATTAATTAATTTCTATTAATGAGTGAAAATTACCATTTATATAGACGCGGCAGAGTAATTGCGGCTTTTAATTTCCTTATAGTTTTGACATTAACTCGAGGAGATTAGCTGCATTAATACAATTAAGATACCTTAATTATTATTAAAATTCAAGTAATAATAATAATAATAATAAAGAAAAGGGTCACATTAAGAGTTGAAATTGTATTATATGGTTGTAGGTAAGAAAATTCAAGTGTTGTTGAAATAAGTGGGTCTCGATATGGGATGATTCCTTCATTTTAAAAAATCCAATCGACAGCCAAACCTTGCCGATGCTTGAATTTTGAAATCCATGAATTGCTGTTGACATGTAAAACGTGGTCTCGGGGGGGGGGAAGAGAGAAAGAATAAGCTTAAGCAAGCAAAAGAAAAGAGGTTGAAAAGCATAACACATGTCTATCGAGGGATAGTTACTTGAAATTGATTCGTTAGGCAGTGTGTAACTTTCACATGGTAAAGTGGAACGGTTGTTGATAAACGGTTGCCAACCTTTTCTCCCTTCTTCCTCTTCCTCTTCCTCTTCCTCATCGTTCTTTTTATCTAATCCCCTCCACTAATTAATGCTGCCTTTCACTTCCACCATTATATTTGTTTTTTACTATTTTAACCTCGATAATGCTTCTTTAAATTCCATGTATTATCTGTTTGATTTTTTATTTTTATTTAAAAATTATAATTTTAAATTGAATAATATAGTTTTGATTATTATTTTTAATGCAATTGGTCAACACAAAATTACATTCAATAATTAAATTAAATCATATATTTAAAGATTTAAAATTAAACGATCCATAATTCATTTAATAAATTTTATATAATATTGTATTTATCTTATTATTTTAATATTTATAGGTCTCTCATATTATGTGAGTAACACATAAAAAAAAGAAATTTGAATTTGAATATGTAATTGGGTTGAAAATGGATAAAGATATAATAAAGGGGAAATGGGAAATGAATGGAAGGATGAAATGGGGAAGAGAGGTTAAAAGATGAAAAAGAAAAACAGAGGGAGTTAGAAGAGCATTAATATGAAAACTGTACCAGAGAAGAAACCTTTCCTTAGCCATTTCAAACTCAGAATAATGCAAAATGCATAGAGAAGGACAAATATGACAAATGAAGCTCAATAAAACGCAAATATATATATATATACACACACACACACACACATATATAAAAGCGAGTCATTTGAAATCAAAGAAGAGCCATTATATATGACCCGGTAGTTAGATGGGTGGCTTCAACGTTCAAAAAATTCAAAATTGTTCGTTCGGAGACCGAGCCTATCAGCTTCGGAATCATTGTGGAGGCCCATGTGGCGCGGGCTTCATGGACCCACTTCACGGGCAACAGGCGGGCCATTTGATGATTCTTTTTCCCACAAAAGAGGATATGATCATGTTACAGCCTTTTCACTATATGGTATAGATTTTACCAATTGCCAAACGCCTCGTGGCACCTAAAAAATCTTGGACATTTTAGGTGGCGCGCTATTATTGGTCTAGAAAAGTGGAGTTAAATTCAGCGGCGGGGAAAACGAAGAAATAAATGAAGTGAGCAACAATCAGGCATGGCGCTGGGGGTTTGATGCCGGCGGACATTGAACATTCCCGGAGCTTTATTAATTTCTTTGTTACAGAAGAGGTATGCCATAGAAATGCATTTCGTGTCGTAATCATCCCGAATAAAATTGAATGGAGAAATGAATGTAAAGGAGGAAGAGGAACAATTTAAAGAATGCATGGATTGTGGGTAGGGCAGGGGGCATGCAAAGCATGAGAACTAAAGAAGAGGGGCAAAAGCATTTGTGGGTTCACAAAGAAATCTGAGATGCCCTTTCGGCCGAAGCATAATGGTGCTACTTCAACCCTCCACTTGAATTGGGTTGTATCAAACTCGGCACTTGCCTTAATCATTCCTTAATTGTGTAGCACAGAATTAATTACTGTTAATCAATGATTACTAATATCCATCCAACCTAGGAAATTCTTAAATCAATAATCCTTCTTTCTTTTTAATTATATTCTTGAACGACCACTCTCGATTACCATTTCAACCACTTCGATTACCATCGATTTAAATTGTAATTAAGAGCTAATTATAACTTGTTTAATATTTTTGATAAAGGAAGAAGAAGGTAATTATTTTGGTCACAACAAAAAATCGACTTGGCTTTCAAAATGATTGAAATCATGAATCGGAAATGCAGATGGATTACTTTCTCTTGCGGAAATGTGCATCTTCGTGGTATGAAAATGACACTCCATTATAAAGCTATTTATTTATTAATATCTTATTTGGACCATTTTAAATATTTCTTTCATTTTTTTTATTTACAATTATCTTGAACTCATCATACAACTATGTCAACACAATGCATGAATCCCCTTTTATAGGTAAGGTAAGTTGACCTACATTCCATAAACCCGTTATTAATATTACAATATATATATATATATTGATTTTTATTAAGATATATGTTGATTTGAATTGAAAGATCTTTTGAATCCCTTTCACTTTTGTTCCACTTTCATTGCTTTGCTTTGCTTAAAGAGAAGAACATAGAGATTTGTTCAAGTAGTTGAGGGTAAGAGAATCCTAGGTTAGGTGAAGTGAATACGGCCATTGGGCACCATAATGTTGTAGCTAACTAAAGTATGAAGGTTCCCCTTAGTAACGTTCAAGCAAATACTAGGAATACCCAATTCAATCTCTAACCACCTATGCTCCTAATCTTGATTTGTTTTTTGGTTGAGGACGTTGGAAAGGCGGACGCTTTTGAGCCGGTGGAAGCGATGCAATATGCTTGCTTGCAGTATGTAATCATGAATTTCCAGCTACGATGATCTGAATTTAATGATAACGTATTCACCCATTAAATGAAATGATGAACACGTTAAACAAGATTAACGTAGTTTACATGAAAGTATACCTTTTTAATAATGATAATGAGAATGAACTTTTCAAGGGTAGACTTTTATAGGCTTTGCTATACAGAAAATGTACAAGAAAGAGTGGAGAGTGTGGCCATGTTATTGGGAAAAAGTTGCAGAGAAAGAAAGAAAGCAGAGACACACCATCATTGCCATGATTATTCTTCTTGGGTGGCCAGAATGTCAAAAAGATGAACTTGTGGGATGGAAGAAAATATTTATCCGAGTCCCAACTGGAAAGCAAAATTCTTTTTAACAGAAAAGAATTTATTTATAGAGAAGAGAGAGTTACAACCAGAAATGCACATTAAAAAGTAAAACACTTAATATTCAAGAAAAAGAACAGTTTGTTTGTTAAGAGCCTAACCTCCATGGCCCCTACCAGTAGGT
Source organism: Dalechampia spathulata (assembly GCA_948192965.1). Lineage (NCBI taxonomy): Eukaryota > Viridiplantae > Streptophyta > Magnoliopsida > Malpighiales > Euphorbiaceae > Dalechampia > Dalechampia spathulata. Next base: position 6,898 of record CANYBF010951000.1, on the reverse strand, counting down.
GATGTTTAGGCTTTAATTAATGAGCTTCTAATTGCAAATTTAAGTGGTTCTTGTTAATGGTGGAGTTAGGTTTTAACCCCTTCATCTACAACGTGTAAATCATAACGGTATTAAACAAGATCAAGAGGGGTGTTTTTTTACTATTTTTTTAGAAAAGAATATTTGGGTGTGGGGCAGAAACATTCCCAATGAATGATAAAAGCATTGCACTCCTAAAATCTTTTGGTGGGTTGATTCATTTTCTTTATTTTAACCCACCAAACTATGATGGGTGATGAGAGGGCAATGCTTTTGCTTCATGAAACTCCCCCGACTCTCGTGCTATCTAATTATAATTTGACATGGTACTTGCTGCAACGTATTGTTCGTAATATATATATATATATATATCGCTGCAAAAGAAGAAGAAGAAGAAGAAGAAGAGAAGAAGCTAGAATAATATCAAGGGAAAAAGTTGGAATTGATGCTTTCTTGCAATTTACTACTACTTTATCTGTCCAGGTAGAATGGCGTCTTGGACTCAGCCTCATGTGCCAAAAAGTGGCTTGATTTAAACATTTGGGGTCGTTAACTTTGTCAGCTGTATCCATATCTTATGATCCCAAGCTTGTTAAGGGAAGAGGATTGCATCAAATAATGTCAATAAAGGCTCTATTCATTTCCTAACTGGACCTATTAGGTTGTCTTAATCTGAAAAAAATAATTAGGCGATGAACTCATTGGATCCCTCACTTTTCTTTTATTAATTCTTTTTTTTTAGTGAGTTGTCAAATGATGGGCACTCTCTTCTTTAGTAGGATGCTTTGAACTGGCCTTTACATGAAAGCAGACGATGGTTTTCTACATCAGGTTGTTCTGTTTTAGCCCCGAATCAGAAAGCTTTTGAGCGGAGCTGTTCTTCTTTTAAGGAACTGTGATCATTTAGACAGTTTTGACAGCTTAATTGGATTTTGCATGTTAACCAAAATCATAATCAAACATTAATAACCCATCAACCTTGAGAAAAGCACTGATCAGCTTTCTTTCCTTTTCTTAACAGATTATTTTGAGCTGGGCTTTGATGAAAATGGGTCCTTTGAACATATCAACTGGCTGCAGCTGAAGAGGATAATAAGAATGATAATGGATACATCTTTAGCCCACTGTGGCATTATTGGGACGATGTCCAAGATAAATGGCCTCAATGCAGACTTCCCAATTACGAAGCCCATGTTCTTTAAGTAGACCAATTGGCTGTAGGGGGTTCCGGTGGGTGACTTCCAGCTTACGCTCACCGAGAGAGGGCTAAAAGATGCCCTTTCTGGCAAGTGATGTTTTATGGACTTGTTCCTTGTATTTAGTCCTGTAACTGGAATGGGTTATGGATCAAGTCTTCATCTTGTGCTGCAAATTTCAGAATTTATTGTTAAGGGAAAAAAACACCATTTTTTAGGTGATGATCGGTTGTTGAATCATTTAACTGCTTCCTAAATATTCTGCTAAAAAAAAAAAAGAAGAAAACTACTTGCTAAAAGAAACAAATCGAAAACTGCTCACCTTTCTGTATTCAAGTTTACATTTAAAAGTAAACTAATATCTATCGGAAGGCAGATATTTTCCTTTCTCAGTAGCCTTTTCATGGCTAAACTTGCAGTTAAAAAGGCAGCAGCTCCTTGCCCAAATAAGAATACCACTCAAATTTTCTATCCTTTCCCCCCTTCTCTTTTAGAAAAATCGTAAGTTATTTCCTATATTGGAAATATTTATTGAAAAAGTTACAAAAATTTTCCAGTAAATATGCTTACCGAGATCTATTAAGGCTGTCAAACCATGCAGATGTTTCCAGGGTTGGTTTGAAGTTTGCATGTTTCTGAACACTAACAAAAACTGGCTGCTTTCATTATACTATGGTGAAATTATTCCCACGGAATCAGAACTCTCTGGTTCTTCGAAAACATAGGCGTGTAATTAAGAGTTGGTTTCTGATATATAGATTATATTCAATCAACCTTAAATGAGAAGATCTTGATAACAGATTCACTTATTTATATAATTCTAATATCTCTCTATTACCATATACGTTCTCTAAGTTCTCTCTTCTTCCTCTGTCGCTTCCTTTTGTTTTTGATCCCTGAACTTGCGGTTTGGTTTGGTTTGCTTCTTGGAGTGCACTTCAACAAAAGGAGAGGCTATATTCTGAAGGATGGAAACAGATAACAAAAACGACAAAGGAAAAGCCATTTTACAAGAAAGTAGCAGCCAGCAGAGAGTGGGTGATAATTGCATTTCGAGTAGCTTTCCTGCTGGTTTAAGGGTACTTGTCGTTGATGATGATCGGACTTGTCTGTTAATCTTGGAAAAGATGCTTCAAATTTGCCAATATGAAGGTGCACTGTTATATTTGGTTGCACCCTCTTCTATTTATCATGTTTTTCTTTCTTTTGTTGTTGCATGATTCTTTTGTTTGTTCTATTGTATAATGTAACAGAAAATTCAGAAATCAGTCTTGAATGATTTTGTTTATTTGAATCATGATATTCTACGTGATTAAACGGCATTGCTGTTTTTTCTGCTGGGTCATAACATATCTTTATTAACAACTGAAGTACATGTTTTAGTTACCAAATGCCGGCAGGCCAAGGTTGCTGTATCAATGCTCCGAGATGATAAGAACAAGTTCGACATTGTTGTGATCGACCTGCATATGCCTGATATGGATGGATTTAAGCTGCTTGAGATTGCAGGATTGGAGATGAATTTGCCCGTTGTCAGTAAGTTTGAATTCCAAATTTCTTGTTTTCTGGTTTTATCATTGGCTCTCTTTACTTGACGTGAATGTTTTTGTTGGGTGATTAGTGATGTCATCTGATGAAGATCATGAGGTCATAATGAAGGGTGTTCTTCATGGCGCTTGTGATTATTTGATCAAGCCTATCAGGATCGAAGCTCTTAGAACTATCTGGCAGCATGTGATTCGCAAATACAAGGATACTGCACGAGAAGAATTGGCACGACTGACAAAACCTAGTGGTAATGAAGATAAGATTCATGCAAACACTGGAACTACTAGGAGCTCGAAACGGAGAAAAACCAGCCAAAATGATGTTGATGATGATGATGATGATACCCCAGATCCTGCATCCACCGGAAAAAAGCGATTGATTTGGACGGATGATCTCCATGAGAAATTTGTTAGAGCCGTCAATCATCTTGGACCTGGAAGTATGATTTCTTACTATATGCAGAATAACTTAATTACCTTGAGTAAACAACTGGTCTTGTAAGGCTTGAATCACAATCTACCATCAAGCAGTACTAACAAATTTGTTTCTTAAGCTATCAAAAGTACCCCTTAATCATTCGACATGCTCTTTCAAATTTTATAGTTATTTAAGCATAGCATTTTATACTTATCTAAGCTTCTTGTTGATTGTTCCAGTTACGGCTTTATTTCTCATGTCATTGCAGATGCTGTTCCTCTGAAAATTTTGGAATGCCTACAACAAATGAATGTTCATGGCATTACTCGGGAACATGTTGCCAGTCATCTTCAGGTAGAATCCTTTGCTTTATATCTATTGTCAAAAACCTTGTTTTCATCTTTGGTGAAGACATGGGCTAATATTACTGTGCAACACAGAAGTACCGGATGAATCTTCGAAAACTAGACAGCAATCCTCCACCCAAGTATGAACATTTCAGGACATTTGAACAGTCTCAGTCATTAGATAACCTCCAATTCCCTGTCAATATGTCCGATACACGACAATTTCCTTTGCCAATTCTCACCGATCAACAAGCAAGTGTACCAGTGCCATTAAATGCGATCCCGAACATTAGCTCAACTTTTGATGATCCGGGGAAGCAGTTTCTACACTTTGCAATGTTGGAATCTAATTACAATCCCATCACCGGATCCTCTGTAAATGATTTCACATTCAGCGGTGCCTTGGGAGGGGATCCTTGGTGCAACACTCCATCTTCTGTCAGCATTTCATCGTTTGTTAAAGAGTATGGATGCAGGAACAAGGAAAATGTTGCTCCTAATTCTCAAAGCATGTTAGCTCATGATTTATTTGATGAATTCTATGCGGCAAAAGGAGAGACAACTCATCAGCTGATCCATGATCCTTCACTTTGTTTCCAACATTTTGACCAAAATGAGATCTTCCATGAACCTTTTATTCAGGTTGGTTTCCAGTGAATTTGTTTATATTCCAAGGTTTTTCCATTTGCAGTTATACTCCCTTTTCTGCCCTTCCAAGAAAGCATGATTGAATAAGCTGCTTCTGAAGTTGATATGGGTTTTTTGTTTTCCCGCAGCAAGGCACAGCGCCACTTCTAATCAAATACGACAACGCTACTGAATTTGATAAATGAGACTCTAGCACACCAGAGACCCGATACAGCCATCTTGCCATTGAAACTGCAGTTTTACCTCCTCGTTTAGTTTGCATTTGAGAGATTTCTTCTTGTTATCGTCAGTTTCATAAAGTTATTTGACAGGGATGTCTGCAGTGTTTGCTTTCAGAAACCATATATACATGCATCACGACCAACTCGAAGCCTTACCAAAAAAAGCATATAGAACAAATAATATTGTAAATTCCCAAAAATAATATCCAAGTTATATTATAAATTCTTTTGAACACTAAAAGCTGGCAATGCCTTGAGCCATCGTAGACTTGTATTAAGATGTATTATGTTTCCCCTGATTCGTGCATGTTCTTCCCTAGCAGTAACATTCCTGCTCATGGCAATATTCTTTATACCATCACACAACTCTATATATATTCATTTGGTGTCGGATATAGCAAATGAAGGCCCATTTTTAAAACCAGATCCCACATTCCTTCTATTTACCCGGACAGTGCACATGCAATATTGCGCAAATCGATAAAATTCCTAGCCACTGTATGCAAAGGATGTCGACACTTGAAAAAGGGAACGGGATTGCTTGTAATACAAGGTTAGACAATCAAGCTCCTGAATATTTTTTGCTATTCCCTACCCTGCACCTCTCTGAATGAGTAAACTTTGTACGCATTCCCTAGCCATTTCATATGTTCAAGTATGCTTTCTATGTGGTCCTATTGATTGGGATAATGATATGCAGGGAACCATTTGAACCTATTGCTTTTATGATCTGCCCCACTTTCCTCTACTTGCAGCTGCTGCCCCCACATGATTGTTATCGTCGATTAATTAGTTTGTGGCGTTTCATGTGGAGTGGAGAAAAGGGTGATCGGAATTTGAAGGCCATTCGACCTGTTTCTGAGTGAGCTTGCAAGATTGACGGTTATGTTTGGTGATGAAAGGATATTATCTTAGCTAATGCAGACAAAAGGTGAAACTGAGATTGATCGTTGTCGTAAAATTATCCAGATAATATATTTATTTTGACCAATCTAACTACCAGGTTAAATCATAGACACTAATCATGCAATGCAATAATGATTACTGTCCTGCCGGAGTTGATTGGATAGATAATACTACTTCGTTCTACTGTATTGTTCTGAAATTTGAGAAAAGTTTTCTTCTTTCGTGCTAGTCTGGTACCATCATTACGTCCAGCAATGCTTCCACTTTTCGTCTTGATATTATGATCTTCTTGCTATCAGTTTGCTATGACCCACTTGAAAGGAGCAGCTAGCAGCCCGAAGGATTTTTAGGCTAAGATAAACATGGTCTTAAATGTGGCACAGCCTCATAATTATACAAAGAAATAAATGCAAAGCAGATAACAAAACAAAATTGAGGTGGTGGACCATGCAAAAATATTGCTATATTGTTTCTCATACCAAACAGAAACGGCTGTTTCTAGCTGTAAGATGGCGAAGTAGTAAACTTTCGATTAAGGTTCCACACATGTGTTCTTCTTGCTTCTTTTCTTTTTTGTTCTTTATAGTTTTGCTCATTCCTCTCTCCACGCGTTACCAAACGTTTTAGAGCCCAAAATAGTTTTGGAAACCATTCTTGTTGCTCAAGTGCGGAGAGAGACCAATACAAATGGTTTGTTTCTTTAGAAACCTTTTCTGCTATGCATAAACTCTTAACACATGTTGAACTTCTGGCGGTTCTGAGCCAGCTGGAATGCATCCGAAAACAGAGCGCAATTTGGCTATGCAAGCAGAAGAAGAGAGGCAGAAGATCCAGCAACTTAGCCTGTAATTTTGTACCGCTTGGTGCTCTGACGGATCTCTCCATTTCTTTCATTCCGTCATCTTGGACATGCAGCCAAAAATTTTAGTACATCAGGTCCCTGTTGAAGATGTGATAAACTAGTAACACGTATCTACCACGGGACCAATTAGATGGAGACATGTTACCAGTTTGAAGCTCCCATTGTTTAGCAGGGACACTCGATAACCTTGCATGATAAACATGCAGAAGTACCCATGTCATCCTGCAATTCCATCCACATGAATTACCCACTCTATCCTGAATAACGATGGAAATATCACGTGGAAGAGGTGGGCCATCCATCCATATAAGTTGTCATGCCAGATAATCGCGCAGATGTTCTATTCTAAAATCATCAAAACCTACCAAAAGATGATTAAAAGATTTAAAAACATTTGTTTTAGGTATAAGATTCCAATGATTGAGAACAAAATTTGTCGAGGTCAGATTAATCTTTCCGTGATTTCCTTGCTCAGAGACTGTTGCCAAGTCCTAATCAGTTTCCTAACACGTTAATTATATATATCGTCTGATGCTTTAGAAAAACAAACAGAAAGCAATACACCTGGAGATGAAAACAAAACAATCATCTCTACAAACCCGCATGGGTGTAGTCCAGTTGGTACTCGGACGTGGTGTTGGTACCAAGAAGCCACGGTTCGAGTCTTGGCAGCTGCAGTGTGGGAGTAACGCCCTCTGGGTGGACTCCTTGTGAGCACCAAGACCTGGGTCCCCG
>CANYBF010950922.1:0-20880 GCA_948192965.1 Dalechampia spathulata | reverse complement strand
CCGTACCATCCCCTAAAAATGCAATACATGCCTATTGGCATGCCTAGCTCGCCCGGAACCTGTCCCAACGCTTAACCAACCCTAAACACACTTCCAAACACATTCTAACCTCATATCAACGCCGTCCCTCATCCAACCGAGAAGACACGCTTTCCAATAAGGTGACGACACACAAGCAAACCTAAAGGCACATACACATCACATTATAACCACACATACAAGCATAAACACAAAACCAACAACATACTTACTTCCATTAACATGCATTTCCATATAAACATCATCACATCATATTCATTCATTACATACATACATATATATACATGTCTACATATATACATACACCCTAATAAGCATACGTATATGTACAAACTACTAGGGTCCTAGACGCAGGCGTAACATCTCCAACTTTCAAAAGCGAGCATAATTTAAGCATGTAACTAGGAGAAAAAAAAATAAATCTCAGGCATAAAACTGAAAAGGTGTAAAAAGGACAGAAATTCAAAATCAACACATACATCTGAATACCACTCCCCAAATTGTTCTTCCTTTTTAAAGGAAAGTCCCAATCCAGTCTCTTTTTTCAGCTCCTTCTTTTTGCCTTTGCCCCCTAAACAAACAACAGCAGATCATTACACAACGTACAAGGTGCACTGCATGAACATAAACTAGCGTGTATAGTCAGAAAATCGTGCCAACCACTCACCACTCGCCATTTCACCGTTCAAACTTGACCACAGCCCTGGTGAACAATTGACCTGAATTAGTTTGAACCATCGTTAGCACTGAAATATAAATAATACGACACAACACATCACACACGCAAACACACAGAGAACGAGCTAAATCTGAACAATTTCTGCATCAAATTAACAAAGTCAACTCATCCAAATTACAAGTGCCAAAAAAACCTGCTGAATTAATTAAAAAACTAAGAGTTCGCGATTAGAAACGGTAAATAAAAATACGGTAAGCAGCAGAAGCCTAGATAAATCTAAAAAAAAACTGTGAGAAATATCTACAACTGGAAATCAACATGTATTGCATAATTGTACATAAAGATCCACATTACTGTTAAAAAACGGAGAATTGAAGGAGAAGAGATAAGCAAGCGAATTAACCTGATTCGATTCCTTTATGATAGCGTGCGTTCGGTTTCTCTACTCTCTGTTCAGTAGCACTAAGGGAGAGAGAGAAATGACGAAAGACAATGGTTATAGAAAGAAACAGAAGGCGCGCTTCATGCTAAAGTGCAAAACCCTAGTCTTGCTGACCTGTGTAACGAATTTATCTTGTCTATTATTGTCATTATTCGATATTTATACCTTCCGTTTATATATATATATATATATATATATATTTATTTATTTATTTATTTATTTATAAAATTAAAATAAGATTAATTTCTTTTATTATTGCATAAACCAACAAGATATGGATAATAATTTAATAAGCAAGTTTTTTTTAATTTTAAGATCAATTCAATAATTAAATTACTTATTTCGTATTAAAATAATTAACATATAATAAAGATATTAAAATTCAAGCATTTATTCTCATTTATAGGAGAAGGTGATGGTCCTGCTCACCAAGCAACTTCAAAAGGAACCGAAGCTGAAACTTGGAAGAGTGTGATTTGGGTATAATCGAAGAATGGATGAGGAATCTTCAAGACCAATTAGGTTAATGAATTTCGTCTCTGAGGAGCAGGTTGGTGATCCCAATTTTTTTTTGAAAGAGATAAAACCCTAATTAATTTTCCGTTACTGGTTTGGTTCTGCTTAGAGTATCAACACTTGTTTTGCTTCCCTGGTAATTAGGTCTTTTTTTCTCCATTAAACACTGATGCTTGTTTTTAACAGTTAGATCAGGCTAAGAAATCAAGAGGCGAGCGTGTTGAAGACGGTACTGCTCAGAGAGACCGGCCTCTTTACGAGGTTTGCTTCGTTTAATCTTTTAATTTTGAAAAATTGAACGAATAATTCAACCTAAAAGGTCAGGATTTGAATTTAATGTACATTAAACCGTTTACCATCTCCCTTTTGTTTTGCAGATTTTGAAGGAGAATAAAGACAAGAAAGATGCAGAATTTAATGAACGGTTCAAGCATAGTATGTTTCAGAAATGCGTTGATTTAGTATTAACGGTCGAAAGCTTTGATTTAATTTGATGACTTGTTCTGGTTCAGGACCTCCTAAAGCTTTAGATGAAGACGAGACAGAGTTTCTAGATAAATTAGAAATGGTGAGATGATGCTTTCAAATGGGTAAATCTTTCTTTTTTTTTTCTTTTTTTGATTTTTGGGTAATGCTGATTAATTATTTCGATCCCCAGTACCAATGTAAGCTGTATGTTTAATTGTTAGCTTTACCTTTCTGGAATAGTAAATTCTTCTTTCCAAGATTCTTTGATGGGTTTACTTGTATGAATCACATATATTCTTATTCTGGAGAATTGAGCAAAAACAAATGGCTTCTTTTTTCGTTTCAAGGAATTACTTTAGATATTCTGTAGAAAACTAAAGCTTTGATTTGTCATGTGTTTTTTGTGCAAATAGTCGAGGAGGGAATACGAACAACAAGTGGCAGATGAGGAAGCACAACAGCTGAGGAGTTTCCAAGTAATTTGCTAACCAAGTTCCAGCTGTAGAAGTACTCTCGTTTTAAAATGTAGAGTTGCTTGATAAAATTTTGGGTTTTGTATTTAGAAATCTAGGCATGCCAACAATGCATGTTTCTTTTCAAGAGTAACTTATGGTAATGAAACATGTTATCCGTTCCTTAAAGGAAAATGGTCGTCAATAGTAAGATTATCCTAATAGAAAGTTGGAGTTATGCATTCTAATAGATACGTGTATCTTCTTTTTCGGTATGTTATTGTTCAAGCTATAGTGAAATAGAGCCTAGTGGCTTTTTGTCCCTCCATTTTACCATACAACTGCTTACAAGTCTTCCCAACTTATTAGAATATAATCATCCCTGAGTAGCATATAAGTTCCTTGCAATTCACTAATAGTTGAGAAGATCCCCGTTTCATTTGATTGACATGTTCATTATTTTTTAACTTTGTCAACACACCTCTTTTATCTTTAGATGGCATTTTCTGGTTTTTGTTTCAGGCAGCGATTGCAGCGCAGTCTACCATTGTACATGAATTGAAGGAAACTCCACCTGCTCCTGCAGTTCAGGTTAATAAACTTAACTCAACCAAAAGCTCTAATCCCAAGTCAGCAGGGCTTGGCTTTATAATGTTCGTCTTATTACAGGAATTACCAAGCCTTAATTGATTGTACATGATTTTGCATTGAATCTTTGTTTTCAATTTCCGGGTTAATTCATACCTGTACAAGAACTTGCTTGATTGATTTGGATACTTATGGTTAGCATAACAGATATAACTGCCAATGTGCGTTGCATACAACTACAAATTGCTACAAGTTGGCATGCCATGTTTCTAATTGCAATTATATTTTCGGCATATAGGAGCAGACAGCAGTTGGGAAGAAGAATCCTCCTCGACCATTAAATATGATTATTAAGGTCAAGCCACAGGCAAAGAAAGCAAAAATATCTAATGGAAATGTTGAACCTTCAGAAAACGTGAAAGCAGCTGATGCTAATGCTGAAAAATCTTCAGATATAGTGAAAAAACCCGACAGTTCGGGTAATGAGTTCCGTGATGTTGCCAAAACTGGCCTTGTTTCATACAGTGATGAAAGTGAAGATGATGATTAGAGTCTTACAGTATCATAGATTTTCGTTATTACTCGATTCAGTCATAATTTGCTTCAATTTTTGTGTATGCAATCAACAAGGGAACAGGAAGCCTGAGTATTTTTTTTGGCACAGAAAAAGTTTCTACACTAGGAAAACAAAATCAGAAAGTGAGGACAATGGGTTCTAATACATACTAATTTAATATACACAAAAACATGGGTATGTATATTTACATTCTTAGCAATCCATAATTCTTCAACATCTGAGGCATCACCTGCCTCATCCTTGAATTCCTTAACTTTGATATTGGTTTCCTTAACTTTGATATTGGTAAAGTTTATATCAATTGATTCATATGGTGGATCAAGTAAATGAAGTTATCGTCAATGGTTGATTCATGATGAGGATCAAGTAAATGAAGTTATAGTAGATGGTTGATTCATGACGAGGATCAAGTAACTGTTGTTGGGACTGGTTTGTTGAAAGCATCAATGGTAGTGTTTTATGTCCTAAATGTCCTATAAATGATATCAACTTTGAGCCATGAGTTTAATTCTCCATTAAAGTGATTGTTGAAAGGAAGATTCTTTGATCATATATAACATCAATTTTCTAATATTTGATTATTGATCATGATATTTTAGATTCTTAACCTTTAAATTCAAAATCAATATAGTTAAGATATTATTCATGTTTGGAAGGGAGAGCATAGATCCTTGACAGAAAGTGTCATCACAAGCAGGGGAAATAACCTGCAAATGAACTCATGCAGTTGACGCAGTCATGTGAAGTGTTACCAAGGAAGCATAGAAACCATTGCTCATATTGATCAAGGTCTCATGCTTTCCTTTCTCTACAATAACTCCATTCTTAACCACTGCAATAACATCTGCATTCTGGATGGTAGATAATCGATGGGCTACAACGACTGTGGTCCTGTTCAGCATCACCCGGTCTAATGCATCTTGAACCACTCTCTCCGATTCAGCATCCAGGGCGCTAGTAGCCTCATCCAATAGCAGTATCTTTGGACTTTTTACCATGGCTCGGGCTATGGCTACCCTTTGCTTCTGCCCCCCTGACAATTGTACTCCTCGTTCGCCCACAAGAGTTTCATACCCCTGCATGTGATCGATTTTTGTGATATAGACTCGACCAATGTCATATAAAAAAGTAGCTATCAATGCTAATATCCGAACCTGTTGTAAGCCACTAATAAATCTGTGCGCATTGGCCAGTTCTGATGCAGCTAAAATTTCCGCTTCGGATGCATTTCCATCCTTTCCATAAGCAATGTTGGCATGGATTGTATCATTGAACAAAACCGGCTCTTGGCTTACCAGTCCCATTTGTTGTCTCAGCCACTTGAGTTGGAGCCTTTGAATTTCAACCCCATCTAACGTTATGTGACCTGAATCAGGATCATAAAATCTCTGTAACAGTGAGATGATGGTTGATTTTCCACTTCCACTCTCACCAACAAGAGCCACAGTCTGAAACAACAAATTGCCACATTGAACGTAACTTGAATGGTCTGTTTTCGTTTCAGGCTAAACAACTTAGGACTAAACCGATTACCTTTCCAGAACGAATAGACAAGCTTAGGTCTCGGAAGATCTGAACATCTGGCCTGGATGGATACCTAAAGCTCACATGACGAAGCTCAATTTCTCCAATCACGTTGTCTAGTGTCGTTCCTGACTCATCACTAGGATCTATCTTTGACTTACGATCTAGAATTGAAAATATGGAAGCAGCGGCATTCTTGGCCTTGGAGGAATCAGCAGAAAAGGAACTTGATTGAGAAATTCCAAAAGAAGCCATGACTAAAGCAAAAACGACCTGCAATGGAGACAATTGACATCATTAAAGAACAAATGGGGAGAATTCAGGAAGCACCAGGTTTCATTTCATAAGTTACCGACCTGAAAGACATCTGAGAAAGTTGCTTTCCCATTCTTGACAAGTTGAGCTCCCGCATAGAAACTGGTTGCATAGACAGAAAACAGCAGGAAGAATGAAACTCCGAATCCTATTCCACTGACAAGCCCTTGCCTTATTCCTGTCTTAAGGGGACCTTCACATTTCTTTCTGTACAGTTGCATTACCTTCTCTTCTGCAGAGTAAGAGGCAACTGTTCTTATGCTCCCAACTGCATCATTTGCAACTTGACTTGCTTCCTCGTACATCATCTGCAAATAATCAGATTTTTCAGCTAAAATCACTTTACTGATTTGATTTATTTTGAACACAATCTTGCTATGAATTGGGTACCTTCGCATCTGCGCTGAAACCTTTCATGAACTTTAATTGAACATAACCGTTGAGTCCTGTCAGAGGAACTATTACAAGAATAATGAAGGCCAGTCGCCAGCTCGCAGTGAAGGCAATGACCAAACCACCTACTGCTGATGCAATGTTTTGAACCATCTGAGCTAGTGAATCTCCAACCAGAGCCCGCACAGATGCTGCATCTGCTGAAAGTCTAGCGCCAATTGCACCACTTGAATGCTCTTGCTCATCAAACCAGCCAACCTCCATATGAACCACCTTGTCGAAACACATTGATCTGACTCTCTGGATTAGTTTAGACCCGGCCACACCAAACAGGTACAATTGTGCAATACATGCCAAAAATGAGATGACAGCAACTACTGTAAAGATGATTGCCCAGAACCTGGAATCCTTCTTCACCTCATGAGGTGGTTCGAAAAATGACTCAATCACTCTGGAAAGTAGTATACCAAACAGAGGAAATACTACGCCGTTGATTATTGAAGCTAAGGATCCAGCTATAAGCACTGGAATTTCAGGTTTGTTAAGATATGCCAGGCGCCGAATTGGGACCTCTGTTGTTTGGTTTTGTTGTTGAGAAACTTCTTGTTCTGCAAGGATATTTTCAGATACGTTTACTCCTGTAGGTAAACCAAAAGAGATGGATAATGAATGGCGACGGCTATTTCCAATTCCAGACGATCCTCGACTTATGGATCGCTGCAATGAATTTCTTTGACTAGACAATGACTCGGAAGAAATTTCTGATCTTTTAAGTTCATCTTTAGCTTGTTCTGGATCTTCATTTACTTCTTGTAACCTTACAAGTTGAGAGTATGCTCCATCAGGATCCGCAAGTAGTTCTGAGTGTGAACCTGACCAATAAAGTAAACATACAGTCAAGCTTGAGATCTCAATAACTGCCAGGATATATTCACAAACATAAGATACCTTTCTCGACTATCTTTCCGCGGTGAATGACAGCAATCATATCAGAATTCCTAATTGTAGTCAGACGATGGGCAACAATTACTGTTGTTCTGTTGACCATAATCCTGTCTAATGCCTCCTGAACGATTCTTTCAGATTCTGCGTCTAGTGCACTTGTAGCTTCATCCAAAAGCAAGATTCTTGGATCTTTCAGGATTGCTCTGGCTATAGCAATTCTCTGCTTCTGTCCACCAGACATCTGTGTTCCATGCTCACCAACCATTGTATCTAGACCCTGAATTCAGAATTCATGGGATGAGGACAGGATGATGAAAATTGAATGATAGCAAATAGTTCGAATTACCTGAGGCAGTTTATCGATGAATTTAGCAGCATTAGCAAGTTCAGCTGCAGTTCTTATCTCTTCAGTGGTGGCTCCATCTTTCCCATAAGCAATATTGTCCCTAATGCTTGATGTAAACAACACAGGTTCTTGGCTGACAAGTCCGATTTTTCCCCGAATCCATTTTAGCTGATATTCTTTGACGTTGACGCCATCTATGAGAACCTCACCGGCTTGGGGATCATAAAATCTCTCTATAAGACTAATCACCGTTGATTTTCCACTCCCACTTTCGCCAACCAAAGCTGCTGTCATTCCACTTGGGATAGAAAGCGAGAATCCGGTAAATACTTGCTCGTCAGGTCTGGCCGGATAACTGAAATATATTTCCCTCAACTCTATATCTCCACGTATGTCATCCGAAACCTTTCCACTTGTATCATAAGCATCTATCTCTGGCTTTCTGCCGATGGTCTCAAACATCTTATAAGCAGCAGCTTGTCCAGCAGCGAATGCACTCATAGAAGGAGACGCCTGCCCCAGGGACCTGAAGGTGAATTGGGCAAAGTCAATAAATGAAAAATCCTGGGTGAGAAAAAAATTCTGATGACTTGTTATTAAATTTGAAGCTGTTATGTACGTCTGCGCTGTGGAAACATGTATTTCTGATCCAGAGAGAAACTCACGTAGAACCTGTCAGAACAACAAAGATTACATTAATCACTTCGCCGCCTGTGTATCCTTTTTCCACTATCATCTTTCCTCCGAACCAAATTGCGAGGGCGTAACTGCAGAACATGATCAGTAAAAATGTGCCGAGGCCCAATCCGGTGATGAAGCCCTCGTGAACGCCTGACTGGTAAGCAGCGACAAGAAACTTCCGGTAATTACTTATGGCTCGCTTCTCCCCAGTAAATGACGCAACCTGGGAGATCATATACAGACTAATAAAAATGCACTTTTCTAGGCTTTGATTTAACACTGGAAATTTTTAGCATACCGTTCTGATTGATCCTATAGTCTGCTCGACAACAGTTGCTGCTTTTGCATAAGCATTTTGTCCTCGAGATGCCGTCCTGGCAATCATGAAAGCCATAGAGGCACCGGCAAGAACAAGCAGGGGTAAAGAGGACAACATGACAAGCGTAAGAAGCCACCCTTTGATAAATGCTATCAAAAATCCTCCAATAAACGTTGAAACTAGCTGCAGAAATTTCCCAACCTGAAAGTTCACAGGTCCATTTAACCACAGAAACACCATTGGCAGGATAAACAAATTTCAGGACCCATTTTATACCTTCTCTCCCATTGCATCTTGTATAAGAATGGTGTCACCAGACATCCTACCAATGACCTCTCCAGTGTTTGTTTCCTTGTCAAAGAAAGCAATGTCTTGTCTCAGTATAGTTTTCAGATATAAACTCCTTATTCTTGCAGCCTGTCTCTCCCCTGTGACCATCCAACAAACCACCTCTGGAAACAACAAACAAATAATTTTCAGTCCACTTAGCTTGTTAAGTATATTAAGCATGGTTTTGGGTACTTACGAAGAAATGAAGCTATTGCAGATCCTATTCCCAAGTAAAGAAATTTCAGAGAAACCTGAAGTTTTGCAGGCAACAAATGAGCAACATGTTCCTTTTCAAATTGTAAGCAATTACAGCAAAAACTAGGGCTACGAGCTGAGTACAATTCAATAATCAACTCGTTCATTTAATAAATGAGTCTAACCAAACGAAGAAGTTCTGGTGCCAAAAAAAAAAAAAACTAAGTTGCTAGATATATGTGGATTTTCATCTTCTTTGCTGTAATTATTTTCAACAATGAAGTGCCCAAGCTTCCAGGGAACATGTTTACCTTGGAAACAGCATCCACAACATCTTTGTTATTCTGATTATTTCCAAAAGCATCAATTGTATCTCCAAGAAATATTGTCATCAAGGGCAGACTTAGCCCATTTCCAAGAGCACCAATTGTGCCAATGATCATCAAAGCAATATCAGCAGAATCTGCAAAAGAAAACAGCTTGTGAAATGGAACCGTGTTAGTTTTTTTATTTCCATTGCTCTTCCCCGTATCCTGACGATCACTCTGAACGTCATTTTCCACCGCCATAAGCTGATTGTTCATCTGCAAAACCGAGAGTAAAATCCAGCAACTTTCAGATGTTGCTGAATACAAGAAAATCAGAGATTAAATATTCATTAACAAGTTCAGGAATTAAATTACAGTTCTTTTACAGTTGACTAAGTGCAGTGAATTGAATAATGTTGGTTTGAATCGTGCATTAAATATTGGCATTTTCCAAGACTTGGAGTGCAAGGTTTAAGTATGGTGACGTGCATGTTAAGGTACCAGTTCGAAAGAAACCGGTCCGACTATTTAGCAAAACCGAGAAATCGAGGAAAAAAAACCAAATAAAGAAAAGGGTCAAACAAGTATCTAAATCTAAGGACGGTTTGTGCTTTGATCAAAGCATGTTGAATTTGTCAAAAAAGAAGAGTATATTAAGCATAATTAATCGATGCCTTGCTGAACAAGGTATTGAAATTATGACAATCCATACAAAGTAAGCTTAACTAGTGCATAATAATTGATTGACCAGAACCTATTGGCATTATAATTAAATATTAATCCCTTGATTGACATCATTTAGCTTATCCTTGATGTAGTAGACACTCATCATGATAATGATATCCTTTACATCATACTAAGCATCATCCAAGTTACAAATAGTAAATATTCACCAGATAATTAAACTATCAAAAATTAACAATAGAATTGAAAAATATTTAAATATAAATATTTAAAAATCTGATCAAAATTCAACTTATTATGATCCTTAATTCAAGATAAACTTCAATCCATTTATATATCACTATATTCTTAGACAGGTGAAATTTCTGCAACAACAATAATACCTTTTTTATATAATTTAAAAAATAAATACATGATATAAAAAAATTGAAACACAAAATTTATAATTTTGACTAGTTTGGTCAAGCAGTTGAGGCACTCGTATGAAGTGAAACTAAGGAAGCATAGAAACCATCTTTGATATTGATCAAAGTGTCATGCTTTCCCTTCTCAACAATCACTCCATTCTTGACCACTGCAATTACATCTGCATTTTTTATGGTGGATAATCTATGAGCCACAACCACCGTGGTTCTGTTCACCATTACTCTGTCTAATGCGTCCTGGACCACCCTTTCCGATTCAGCATCCAGGGCGCTGGTTGCCTCGTCTAGTAACAGTATCTTGGGATTTTTCACTATAGCACGAGCTATGGCTATTCTTTGTTTCTGCCCGCCTGATAATTGTACTCCTCGCTCTCCTACACTCGTGTCGTATCCCTGCATTTTTGGCAATGTTAGGCTACAAAGTTTAGCAAATTTGATGATAGATAGAATTCCATTGCGTGAAATTGTACGATTTGTGACCTGGTTTAAGCTGCTGATGAACTTGTGTGCGTTGGCCAGCTCGGATGCAGATAAGATTTCTGCCTCTGATGCGTTTCCGTCTTTTCCGTATGCGATGTTGGCACGGATTGTATCGTTGAACAAGACTGGTTCTTGGCTCACAAGCCCCATTTGCTGCCTCAACCACTTGAGTTGGAGGTTTTGAATTTCGACTCCGTCTATAGTTATACGACCTGAATCAGGATCGTAAAACCTTTGCAGTAATCCGATAACTGTTGATTTCCCACTTCCACTTTCTCCTACTAGAGCCACGGTCTGGAAGTAATCGAAGCAAAAGGGTATTCATGTTGAGAAATGCATAAAGTAAAGAGATATTATACCTGGTTTCAGAATTGAATGGAAGTATATGATTACCTTGCCAGAGTGGATTGCCAAGCTCAGGTCTCTGAATATTTGAATGTCGGGCCTGGATGGATACTTGAAGCTGACATGACGAAGCTCAATTTCTCCCCTCACGTTCTCTATAATCGTTCCTGACTCGTCGCTTGGATCTATCTTCGACTTCCTGTCGATAATTGAAAATATGGAAGCAACAGCACTCTTGGCCTTGGAGGAATCAGGAGCGAAGGAGCTTGATTGTGAAATTCCTATGGCAGCCATTGTCAAGGCAAAGAAAACCTGCACAACAGACAATTTTCAGCATCCATTGATTAAAAAAAACTTGAACGAGGAGTAAAATACTCACCCGAAACACATCCCCAAAGGATGTTTTTCCAGCATCGACAAGTCGAGCTCCTGCATAGAAACTGGTTGCGTATACGGAAAACAGCAAGAAGAAAGATGCCCCAAATCCGATTCCACTTATCAAGCCTTGTCTTACTCCTGTCTTCATGGGACCTTCACACTTCTTCTTATACAATTGCATGACTTTCTCTTCTGCACAGAAAGAGGCCACTGTTCTTATGCTTCCAACTGCATCATTTGCAACCTGACTTGCTTCCTCATACATTGCCTGCAAGAGTGCCACCATTTAGTTTCAGAATTTCTTAGCAACAAAGGAATTGAATTTATTTCAGGTTTTAACAAACCTTTGCATCCGCACTAAACCCTTTCATGAACTTGACTTGAACAAATCCGGTGATTCCTACAAGTGGAATTAGAGCAAGAATAATGAAGGCTAGTTGCCAACTTGCAGTGAAGGCGATGACCACACCAGCTATTGCTGATGCAATGTTCTGAACTGTCTGAGCTAGTGAATCTCCAACCAGTGCTCGGACTGATGCTGCATCTGCTGAAAGCCTGGCACCAATAGCACCACTTGAATTCGTTGGCTCGTCGAACCAACCAACCTCCATGTGAACCACCTTCTCAAAACAAATAGTACGTATCCGTTGGATTAATCTACTTCCGGCCACGCCAAAGAAGTAGAATTGCAAGGGGATGACCACGACACATGCCAGGCCAAGAGTCATAAACATTAGCGCCCAGAACTTGCTATCCTTTTTCAATTCTTCAGGTTCGTAAAATGATTTGATCACACCCGAAAGTAGGATGCCAAAGATGGGAAATATGACACCATTGGCACACGCAGCTATGGCTCCAACTATTAGCACTGGAATCTCAGGTTTGTTGAGAGATGCCAAGCGACGGAATGGCACCTCTGGAGCATTTTCTTGTGGTGGAGGAGCTTCAGTAACTTCCATGGCATTATCAGCAACATTAATTCCTGTAGGTAAACCAAACGAGACAGAGAATGAACGGCCAGATGATCCCCGACTGATGGATCTTCTGAGTGAATTTCTCAGACTTGATTGTCTCAAAGATTCAGAAGACATATTTGATCTTTTATGGTCCTCTGCTGTTTCCTCCGAACTTTTGTTTACTTGTTGTAAGCGTATAAGCTGAGAGTATGCTCCTTCAGGATCCATGAGAAGCTCTGAATGTGAACCTAATCAACGGATCAAGGTATTGTTAAGTTATATACGTTCCACATTCTTTTCAAATCAAATAGTAAAAGCATAAAATATGCAGTGGTATGGTGGATGACAGCAATCACAGGTCCAGAAGGCAGGGTTTTGTAGTTCTAAGCACAAGGTACCTTTTTCGACCATCTTTCCACGGTGGATGACAGCAATCATATCAGCATTTCTAACTGTACTCAGACGATGGGCAACAATCACAGTTGTTCGGTTAACCATGATCCTGTCCAGTGCCTCCTGAACGATCCTTTCAGATTCTGCATCAAGTGCACTTGTGGCTTCATCTAAAAGTAAAATCCGTGGATTTTTCAGGATGGCTCTTGCAATTGCAATTCTCTGTTTCTGGCCTCCGGATAGCTGAGTTCCATGCTCACCAGCCATGGTGTCTAATCCCTGGAAGCGAATGCCAAGGTTCAGAACTTCAAATTAATTGAACAACCTAACTAATCGAAAAGTAGAAGATAATACAACGCCTGGAACATATTAATGGACAACCACTCACTTGAGGTAGTTTATCGATGAATTTAGCAGCGTTGGCAAGTTCAGCTGCAGCCCTTATCTCCTCAGCGGTTGCTCCTTCCTTTCCATACGCAATATTATCCCTAATACTGCCAGTAAACAACACAGGTTCCTGGCTGACAAGACCAATTTTCTCTCTAATCCATTTCAACTGAAACTCCTTGAGGTTAATGCCGTCAATAAGGACGTCACCAGCTTGAGGATCATAAAACCTCTCTATCAAACTTATCACAGTTGACTTCCCGCTTCCACTTTGTCCGACCAATGCAGTAGTTGTGCCACATGGGATTGACAGGGAGAACCCACTGAAAATTTGTTCATCTGGTCTGGCAGGATAACTGAAACACACATCCCTTAACTCTATATCTCCACGGATGTCTTCCAATATCTTTCCTTTTGGGTCATAAGCATCTATCTCCGGCATTCTGTTGATCGTCTCAAACATTTTGTAAGCTGCAGCTTGTCCAGCAGCAAATGCACTCAGGCATGGAGATGCCTGGCCCAAGGACCTGAAACATCCATTTTTTAAACACAGAATAATGATGAAAATCATAAAAGAAAAGTATTTCATGTCCACTTCTGTACGTGTGTGTGCGTTTGTTTTCTTCTCCAAGGAACTTACATGGAACCATTCAGCACAGCTATAATCACATTCAGTACATCGCCTCCTGAATATCCCTTCTCAAGAATCATCTTCCCACCGTACCATATTGCCAAAGCATAACTACAGAATACGACCAGCATCAACATTCCTAGACCTACTCCAGTAGCAAGGCCTTCATGAACACCTGAATTGTATGCAAGAACAAGAAACTTCTTGTAGTTACTTATTGCTTGCTTCTCCCCAGTAAATGATGCAACCTGACAGAAGTGATCGCACAGTCAGACAATGAGCATAATCCTGACAGGAATCTTTTCTAGGAAAAATTATCAATCTATAGTGTAAAAACTATACGGTTCTGATTGAGCCAATAGTCTGCTCCACGACGATTGATGCTTTTGCATAAGCATTTTGCCCACGGGATGCCATTTTAGCTATTGTGATAGACATCACTCCACCAGCTATAACTAGCAAGGGAATTGAAGATATCATCACCAAGGTAAGCAACCACCCTTTGATGAAAGCTATAACAAACCCGCCAATGAATGTTGATACGAGCTGTATACATTTCCCAACCTGAATTTTAAGAAGACAAATTTTTAGAAACCTTGTAGAAAAGCATAATAGATAAGAAAAAATGCATCAAATTCAGCACAATATTTACCTTCTCTCCCATGGCATCTTGTATAAGAACAGTGTCACCTGACATTCTGCCAATGACTTCTCCTGTGTTTGTTTCCTTGTCAAAGAAAGCAATGTCTTGTCTCAATATAGTTTTCAGATATAAACCCCTTATTCTTGCAGCTTGTCTTTCTCCTGTGACCATCCAACAAGCCACCTCTGGAAAACAACAAACACGTTTCTGTCAATCCACATCCTGCCTGAGCTTCATTTTGCAGATACAACTATTTATTTACTTACGGAGAAACGATGCTGCTCCAGCCCCTACTGCCAAGTAAACGAATTTCAGAGCCACCTGAAAATTTATCAGAACTAACCATTTAGTAGTTTATTCTTGACTACTGTGCTGATTTTCAAGAAAAGATCTTACGATATATTAGGAATCTTTCATGATAATAATCCGGGTTGTGATGCGTCGATCGGAAAAAGCAGACAAAGAACAGACGAAAAGATTGTTTGGTGGACATGTTTACCTTAGAAACAACTTCGATGATATCGTTATTCTGATTTTGGCCAAAGGCATTAATAATGTCCCCAAGAACGATACTCATGAGGGGAAGAGCCAAGCCATTTCCAATAGCACCAACTGTGCCAAATATCATCAAAATGATGTCTGTGGAATCTGCAAAAGAGAAGAGCTTGAGAAATGGAACTGACTTTGTTTTTTCATCTTCGTTGTTCATCGTCTCCTGTGGCTGCCCACTTGTGTCTGGTAATTTCTTCTCGTTCCCCTCTTCATGACATCTTGATGAGCTTGCTTCATGGCTGCTGCTACCGCCGCCACCGCCGCCGCCGCCATTCTCTTTCTCCATAATTGCAAAAACTTCTCAGATATATTAATCTGAACCAGCGTTGTGCAGATTTTATATATCAGCTGCTCACAGAGAGATAAGAAACAAGAGGTGATTATAAACTACTATAAGTAATCACAGATCAAAACCAACAAAAGAATTAAGATTGAAAAGCTTAAATCTGGGGGCGACAGAAACATTAAAGTAAACCATATAAAGAGAAACCTGTTAATCTTTGATTCTTTGGAAAAAAATCCACTCCACTTATTACGTAATCCAAAGAAATCAAGATACACTATTTCCTAGCTCTTATATTAAATGCTTTATGCTCAACAACTTCCTGCCAACCCAAGTTGCAGAACGCACAAGGTTCGAATCTCAACAGCTGCAATGCGGGAGTTACATCCTCTAGGTGTGGGCTTGGAATGAGGGTTTCACCTTTTGGTGGTATCAAGTTGCAGAACGCTTGAAGCATTTGCTTCGTGTAGATGGAGAAACAATAAAATAAAGAAAAATGAACGAGAGCTCTCTCTCTTCTCTGACTAAAAGGAAAGTGACAACGTTGAAAAAAGCAAGTACGACATCTAGAAATGCAGACATATCTTTCATCTAATCCAACACACCCATCAATCAGTTTTCATGAATTAACAACAAGATACGATCAAAACCCAGATAGCAAATGATGTAAAACACCGAAAAAAAAAGGTACCTGGAAACTTGAACTTTGCCTGCCAAACGAGGAAAATCAAGAAATGGTAGGTAGTTTGAAACTTGGAAAAAGGAAAAAACAAAGGTTGTATCCTATGTTCCACTTTTTAAAATGGTTGAATGTCTCTATTCCTCCAATCTTTCAGCTGTTCAAATCGGACTATGCGTATGTGTGTATATGTAAATATATATATATATATATATACACAAACTAAGTGTAAAGCCGTTTTCTTTGCTTGAAGACCAAGCATTTGCGGGTCACAAGTGTTCATCACCAAGCTGTCGTCGAATACAAAGAATCAGAGAACTGTAGCCGCTTCTTGACAGATGGGTCAAAAATGGCGAAGGGGAAGTTTCCTTCAAGTCAGCAGAAGCTTAACGCAGAACGGACGTATTACGTTAAACGTGCAATTATTGAAATAATGTATTATTAGATATTAATTAATTGTTGGATTATGTTATGGATTTATAGGATTAATTTTTAATGCACGATTACGTATCTTCTCAAAGTAGGCAATATTTCCGTAAACTATAGGAAAAATATAACCAAGAATCAGATAAATATTTAATAAACTTTATATTAAATATATCACGGATTTAAATGCTTTATTATTAAATATGAAAATCATTGAAAGCTTAATTAACATCAAGGGCTGTTCTTTCTTCTAGAAGCCTATCCAACTAACTCCATATTTAACCTGAATCTCCTAGAATCTATAATATATACAATTAAATAATGAAATTTTTATTTTTTATATATTTTGTAATTTATAATAATAATTTTTTTAAAAATTAACTCACTTTCGTTGGTGGAAAGTATTAATTTTCTGAAAGTTTATTTTATTTATAAATTAAATTCCATGCATCATAATTTTTATATGAAAATTTTAGAATTTATTTATTCAAATATATTTATTTAAAATTCCTAAAAATAAAAAATAAAAAAATTACCATCATAAAAACTGAATCAAATTAAAAAAGGAAAAAAAAAATTGATTATTAATTGAATCAATTGAATCAATTTTTGATAATTTATGCTAATTCCTGGCATATAGTCCTCCTTTCAACAATTTCTTTATTATATTATTGCATTTAAGATAATATAATTAATTGCCTATCTTATCAAAATAATAAGAAATTCAGGCATCAAATTGTGATTTTTTTTTCTTAGAATTCAGAAAATAGTCATTTATCAATCAACTTCTAATTAAGTCAAAATAGAATCAATTAATACTTTTTGCCAAACACGGTTTCAAATAACAATCGAAGAAAAGTACTTGGAAAATACTTTTCCCAACTACAACTTGAAATGGTTTCACAAATTAATGTTTTTTTTTCTTCATCATTATTTTTAAAAATGCGTATTTATAAAAATATAATATCCAAATTATTTGTCTTGTATGTTAAAAATTAAATATAATAATTTCTAATTTAATTTATATAAAAATACATTAAATATGAGAAAAGGGCAAAATAGGAAACTTCAATAATTCAGACTCCTTTAGAGACCGGGAAAAAGAAGTGTGATGATGACAATCATATTCTGAAGCGGTGGAATTTTATGCATGTGCGTAATTACCGTCTGCTTATAATCTCATTCTTCCCAAATTTCTGGTCTGTTTTCGAATTAAACTTGATCATCCCCTTATTATTACCAATGGTTCCATAAATATTTTCAAATTAATAAAATTAATAAATTTATATTTAAGTTAGACCGAACGTTTAAATGGGTGTCCATATTTATTTTCTGATATATATATATATATATATATATATATTGAAGATTAAATTAATTAATTTTTATTAATTGATGATATGTGTTAGTTTTATTGAAAATATTAATTATTTTAATTAATATATATTAATAGTGATTATTAATAAAATATTCAATCCAAAAATCTAAATTATTATGTTTGTTTAAACTTGAAATATAAATATATATATAAATTTACAATCTATTTTATATTATTGATTTGTTAGTCTAACTTTAATCTCACATTGGAAATTTATGTAATGAAGCAGAATATTGAGAGTTATAAAAGGAACTCCTCCCCCTCAATTATTTAATCCCACATTGAATGGGGAGTATGAGAGTTATAAATAGGACTCTTCCAAACATCCCAAAATTTGTAAAATTAATTCTTCTCCTATATTAATAAAAGTGAGCTGTTCAAAGCGATGCTTGGAGATTAGGCTTATTTGATCGAATTTCATTAACAAATTTTTTCAAATGTATTCTTTCATTATCTCTTTGTTTTGCATTTATTTCTTTTGGAAATAGTATTCATTTATTTATCAGGTTTATTTGTAGTGTATTGTACAATGGGTTTGAGTGTAGTTTACTATTGTCATGTATGTTGTTATCTTTGTATACATCTAGGTTGTAATAATATGTCGTGAAAGTAAATTATGTCTAGAATACTAGGTTTTAAGTGAGACTGTATATGGCCCTTTCAGTTTTTTGAGAATTTATTTGGAAGAGTAATTCTATCTTAGGAGACTATTTAACGATCTTTCCTGAGAATTATCAAATCGATACAATTCATTAGTTGTTGTTTAAGCGAGAAATTACCTGATTTCCCTAATAAGTGGTATCATAGTTTTTTTAGGAATTTATTTGGAATGGTAATTCTGTTTTAGGAGATTGTTTGACGGTCTTTCTTGAGAATTATCACAACAGTACAATTTACTAGTTGTTGTTTAAGTGGGAAATTACCCAATTTTCCAATTAATGATGTCGTATCAAATATGACATTGGGGGCATCGACTTCCTCATGGTTGAGGATTCCAATGCCTAATATGAAGTTAGCGGTGGAAATATTTGATGATACTGGTCATTTTGGCATATGGCAAAGCGAGTTCATGGACTCCTTATTCCAACAAGGACTTGACATTGTCATTTCTAAAAAAATAGATGATGTAGAAGATAAGGATTAGAGTGTCATAAATCAATTGGCATGCTGAAAAATTTGATCATGCTTATTCAGAGAATAAAAGTATGCTTTCAAGAATGAGACTTTTGTATAAAAATTGTGGAAGGCATTAAAGGACAAGTTTCTGAGAAAGAGGAATCAGAATAAGCTTCTTATGAAGAAAATGTTATTCTAGTTTGATTATTGACCAAGCACTACTATGAATGAACTCATTACTTTGTTTAATCAATTAGTAGTAGACTATTAAATTTGGATATAAAATTTGCATATGAGGATTTATCTTTGATGTTGTTATCATCCCTTTCTGATGAATTTGAACATCTGGAAACTACTTTACTTCATGAAAAGGATAATGTATCTTTAAATGTTATGTGTTCTGCTTTATATAGTCATGAATTGAGAAAACAAGAAAAGATGAAAAATAAAGTGGCTACTGTAGATGAAGCATTTGTGGGAAGAGGCTGTCATCAAAGCAAATCAAAAAGGAGAAGAGGAAGGTCTAAAAGCAAAGTTTCCAAGGATGAGTGTGATTTCTGTCATGAGAAAGGACGTTGGAAGAAAGATCGTCCAAAGTTGAAAAAGAAAGGGAAGGTTCCACAAGATGTAAATATAGCAAGATACAAGAGTGATGCAAAGTTAAATTTCTCATTGATAGTATCACCTTCAACATCTCATCTAGATGAGTGGATTTTGGATTCGGGTTGCACCTACCGTATGTCTCCTATTAGGCAGTGGTTTTTTGATTTTGAAAAAACTGATGGTGGGGTTGTTTTATATAAGCAATAATAATCCATGTAAAATAATTAGGATAGGATCAATCAAACTAAGGAGTCATGATGGATCCACCAGAGTTTTGAAGTATGTTTGGTATATGTCAAAGTTAAAGAAAAATCTCATCTCTTTAGCGGCCTTAGAATCTAAAGGTTTAGTTATGATGATACAAGATGGAATTCTTAAAGCAACTTCAAGCACACTTATGATGTTGAAGGGCATGAGGAAGAATAATATATATTACTGCCAAGGTAGTATAATTGTTGAGATAGTAGTAGTAGCAACTTTGAGTAGTAAGAAGGATGCAGATGTAACAAAGCTATGGTAGATATAATGAAGCTATAGCATATGTGTTTAGGATATATAAGTGAAAAATCCTTACAAATCCTTGCTAATCAAGGATTGTTGAAAGATATGAAAACTTGCAAATTAGAATTTTATGAGCATTATATTATAAGAAAACAATGAAAGAGTGAATTTGGCATGACCATCTATAATACCAAGGGTATTTTGGATTATGTTTACTTAGATGTATAGGGACCTACCAAGACTCCATCTCTTAGAGGTCAGCATTATTTTATCACTTTTATTAATGACTTTTTAAAAGAGTTTGGGTGTTTATTATGAAAAATAAGAATGACATGCTTGGAGATTTTCTTAAGTGGAAAGCCCAAGTTGAAAACCAGACAGAAAGAAGGATCAAGGTTCTCTAAACAGATAATGGAGGAGAATACAAGAGTGATCCATTCCTGGAGGTAAACTAAAAGTTTGGTATAGTTCAACACTTTATAATTAGTAGAACACCATAATAGAATGGTGTGTCAGAATGTATGAATAAGATGCTAATGGAAAAAGTTCATTGTATGCTACTTAATGTTAGGTTAAGCAAAAAATTTTAGACTGAAGTTGTGATATACGCTCAACATCTCGTCAATTATTTACCATCATCGATTATGATTCTTTGCATATTTTTAGTTCTGCTGCATATTATCATGTTAGTGAATCAAAGTTGAATCAAGGGTAAAGAAGGCTCTTTTTATGGGCTTCAATGTTGGTGTCTGTCACACCCCCGACCCAACCTCAAAGGAATGCGACAAGCTCCCGTAGCATAACCGTCGCCCGCCCGTCTCAGGCAAACAACGACTATACCACAAGGGAAGCTAACCTGCTAACGCTCGTATAAGAAATCCCAACAACGGAAAGCGATAAGAA
>CANYBF010950604.1:0-98159 GCA_948192965.1 Dalechampia spathulata | reverse complement strand
ACCAAAACATGGCCAGCTGCTAGATGGGGATGTCTTGGAAATGGCAGAAAGCTGTTGATGAGAGAGGCCATGGTTCTAGATTCCATGGTAAAACTAAGGAAATGAACAAGGGAGACACCAGTAGTTGTTCTTGCCATAGATTTATTGCACTCAACCACTCCAATTCTCTACCTCCTCTATTTCTCGCCCTCTTTTAAATTGTTGTACGAGTCAAAGTCTTTGTTTATTATTATCATTACAATAACTGGACCAGCAAACAGCGATGGAATCCATACCGTTGATATTCATATTCGAAAGACCACTAAATGCCGTCCAAGCCATGTCATGTCTGACAATTGCATGGGTAGCAGTGATGTGATTAGGAATGGTTCTCTTTGATACCTAAAGGACCCAGGGCCTTCATCGTCTGACCCGACAGGCATCCTGAGGAAGGTAAATCATGGTACTTCAATAGCATCTTAGGTGAGGATCCAGGTCTTGGTACCCATAAAAAGTCCACCCAGAGGGTGTAACTCCCATACTGTAGCTGCCAAGACTCGAACAGCTGCTAGATGGGGATGTCTTGGAAATGGCAGAAAGCTGTTGATGAGAGAGGCCATGGTTCTAGATTCCATGGTAAAACTAAGGAAATGAACAAGGGAGACACCAGTAGTTCTTGCCATAGATTTATTGCACTCAACCACTCCAATTCTCTACCTCCTCTATTTCTCGCCCTCTTTTAAATTGTTGTACGAGTCAAAGTCCTTGTTTATTATTATCATTACAATAACTGGACCAGCAAACAGCGGATGGAATCCATACCGTCGATATTCATATTCGAAAGACCACTAAATGCCGTCCAAGCCATGTCATGTCTGACAATTGCATGGGTAGCAGTGATGTGATTAGGAATGGTTCTCTTTGATACCTAAAGGACCTAGGGGACTCCATCGTCCGACCCGACAGGCATCCTGAGGGAGGTAAATCATGGTATTTCAGTAGCCTTTTAGGTGAGGATCCAGGTCTTGGTGCCCACAAAGAGTCCACCCAGAGGGCGTAACTCACATACTGCGGCTGCTAAGACTCGAACAGCTACGTAGGAACCTGAGGGGTTGAGAGTGTCCAGATTTACCTCCTCTGGGGTTCTTGGGGTGGGGTCTTAGAGGCTTAGGATTAGTCCGATGTAAGTCGGGAAACCTAATGTAATCAAAAAAAAAAAAATAAAGGACCCAGGGGCCTCCATCGTCCGACCCGACAGACATCCTGAGGGAGGTAAATCACGGTACTTCAGCAGTCTCCTAGGTGAGGATCCAGGTCTTGGTGCCCACAAAGAGTCCACCCAGAGGGCGTAACTCCCACACTGCGGCTGCCAAGACTTGAACCGTGGCTCTTTAGTACCAACACCACATCCGAGTACCAACTGGACTACTCCCGTACGGGTATTAGGAATGGTTCTCGGTTCCTTTGGAATGGTCATTCAAATATTCGAAGAGTTTATAAAAAATATAAATAAATATATATATACACACACACACCCTTATTTCAAATTAAATTTTTAACTTTTCTTTTTTTTAAAAGCTGCTTTTTGGGAAAAAAATCAATTTTCGTACTCGAACCCACTCAATGTTAATAGAGAAATTTGGATTAAATGTACCTAAGCCATCATAAATTAAATAGATTATTGATAAGTATGATTTTAATTTATATTTTTTTTTATTATAATATCATTTAAGTATTATTTTCATATTTTCTCTTTAAATATAAATATATAACATAGTATTTTATGCATTTTTCATTATTTCATACATCATACTTATATATTACATTATTATTATTAAATTTTAATAATAATAATAATAATAATAATTATTATTATTATTAAGGATAAGGAAATGAGAATTGAGGGATAGAAAATGGAAACGTGGCTCTGTGAGTATGGAATGTTAAAATAAATGGAGCTCATATCAGAAATTCAAAAATTTTATTTCACATTAATTGGCCGTTAAACAGGTTTTGCCATTCAACTCTGCCATACCTCCTAAATTGTTGCTCCAGTCAAATTTCAGTTCATTTTAATTTTTAGCTTTTTTTTTTTTAAACATAAAATTTTGATTTTTAAAATTAAATTAAATTAAATTAAATTAAATTAAATATTTAAAATTTTAAATTCAAAATTGAAATTCGGTTAAATTTTTTTAAATTCAAATCCATGTGCTCAACCCTATATTACTAAAGTTTGAAAAACGATTTCCTATGACTATAGATTATGACATATACAGACATTAAAAACCTAGCAAATTTTATCCCAAAAAAAAAGACCAACACAGTAGACTAGCTTTGGGTCAACGTATGCTAAGATTTTTCCTATCGTAATCCTATAATTTTATCATCTTATCCTCAATAAATAGCGAAATTTAAATAAATTTAATATTTTAATTTATTACATCAATAAAAGAATAAAATTATTACTCCTTAAATCTTGATAGATTATTTTTGAATAATAAAAGACTTTTTATTATAGGATGTAAACGAATCGAACCGTTCATGAGTTACTTGAAATTTGATTCGATAAAAACTCGTTCAAACTCATTTGGTAAAGCTCGTTTAATAAATAAGTTAAACTCAAGCTATACAATACTCGACTCGTTTAAGCTCGTGAGCTGGCTTGATAAGAAGCTCGTAAGCTAACTCGTTAATTTATGTAGAAAATTTTAATTTTAGATATATAATTTATAAATTTATAATCATAAAAATATTTTTTAATTTAATTATCAATATAAAATTATAAATATCTATGAAATATAATACTTTTATTAATAAATTTTTTATTTTTTAAATAAAAAATAAAAAATATATATTAAAATTTATATCTATTAGGCTCATTTAAGGTTTGATTAAGCTTGTTTAAACTCATGATACATCAAAAATTTTGAAAAGCTCGGCTCAAGCTTGATTCGATTTGTTGGGCTTAAATTCAAAAATTTTAAATTCGTTTAATTAAATTATACTTATTTTAGGCGCATTAATCATCTAATTAAATTTTAATTAATGGTTAAGAATTATTAAAAGTCACCAACAAAAATAATAGTCGTTATTAAATGAGGGAGTGGCAGCAGTTTTTTTCTAAGGAAGATAGAGCAATGGGTTGAAGAAGTGAGCAGTTACTTACTGTAATTACGTGCAGCGGTTATTTATTTTAGCAAGTTCTTCCAATAGGCTGATATAAAAATGGAAAGCAAGGGACAGACAAGAAAAAAACAATCAAGACCAAAAACAACCGACACAAGAAAAATCCAAGAACTTCTTCTTTTTCAATTTTCTCTCTATTCAAGCACTATTTTTTAAGTTTTGTTCGTCATTTAAGTACTTTTTTTTTTGTCTTTCATTGAATATAAACCAATTCTTTAAGACTATTCTTCAGTTTATTTTCATATGTTCGTTAATATTCTCAAAGCTAATTCCAAACGAGCCATTTAATACATTCAAGTGAATTGTTAAAAGGAGCTTGAGGAACCACAATCGCCCGACGCATTTATTGAGGTTCGACCTCTGGCACGCCCGCAATTAATAATTTCCAATTCGTGCCAAACAATTTTGACACGCGTGACAATGGCTTCTAAAACTTGCAGTGCTTTAAGCAAAAATATTACTGGATCCCAGGATTCGAAAGAAGTTCCCACTGTTGTTGTAGGACAAGGACAATAAGAAGAACATGATCCAGGGAGATCTGTTTTTGCTGGTGGGAAACCTGACGTGTTTTCTGAGAAATTCATGGTTGAATTCAAGAAGCAAGTGAATGATGCTTTAAATAAGGGCATTGATAACATAGCCGCTTCCTTGGCAAAAGTAATTGGGGATGGTTTTAAAAAATTATACACCATTAAGAATGATTTGAGGAGAGAGGTACAATCTTCCAATGCAATTGAAAACCCGAGTTCAAACAAGAAGAAGGTAATAGAAAAAGTCAATATTTCTCAGTCACCTCAACTCTCTGATTTTATTCAGGAAAGGAATCATATGGTTCCTAATAGACAAGATTTCGAAGGGCTCGGGGGCAAGAGATTGGATTCACTCGTACTAACAAAAAGATGAGTGAAAGCTCAAGAGTTTAAGTAGAAAAAATAGATGGACAAGGATATAAAGGCCCGGGGGCACTGTTCTTCAACCCAATTGGCCTATTCCTCTCACTAATATGTTTGTTCCTCAACTTAATAGACTTGTTCAGCCTATTCCTCAGATCAATATGTTTGTTCCTCAAGGCTTATTCAGCATATTCCTCAGGTCAATATGTTTTTTTCTTTCTCAACTTAATAGGCTTGTTCAGCCTATTTCTCAGGTCAATATATTTGTTCCTCAACTTAATAGGCTTGTTCAGCCTATTCCTCAGGTCAATATGTTTGTTCCTCAACTTAATAGGCTTGTTCGGCCTATCCCTCAAGTCAATATGTTTGTTCCTCAATCTAATAGGAACTCGTAGAGAGGCCATAGCCTAAGGATAGTTACGACCATAATTACCATTTTTTTTTATTATGTTTAAATTTTTATTCATAAAGTGTTTTGATAGGGTTTTTTGTGTTTTCATTCTTATTTTGGATTTTAAAATATATATATATACATATATATGTTTTAATATTTAAGTATTGACATTTAAATGTTTTATTTTTATTTTAAATTTCAATATTTAAATATTTTTATTATTGTGTAAATATACATATTATCGAGGCAATTAACTGATAAAAAAATTGAATTAATAATTAATTAATGGATTAATTGATTGAAAATACTCCAATTGGTTTGATTAGTTAGTTAATTAATATATATTTATATATATACAGTGCCAAGTCTTTTTATATACACATTATATATGCACAAGATAGAGGTCTGATTCCTCTGCATCAGTATTTATATGTGGATAAGCTTGCACCACTTTCAGCATAAATACTTGGCTCTCTCTCTCTCTCTCTCTCTCTCTCTCTCAGGTAATGACTTGGCTCTCTCTCTCTCTCTCAGGTAATGACACTACGTCGTTTTCTTTTTATTGAATTTCCTTGTCTTTTTTTTTTTAATTGGAGGGGTTCAATGTTTATTTCTATTTTTTTAGCTTTAATCTAACCATGGGAAGCGATGACCCTGAAGCTGGAGGTTCAAGGCCAGGCAAGAATACAATGCTAGTTTCAATTTTAACCTTCTTTTTAGTCTTTTTTATTATCATAAAATTCAAGAAAAATAAGAAAACTTTTTTTTAGATTATCTGAGTTTACTAAATTATATTATTCTTATTTAATTATAAAATTTTTATCATTAATTATTTTATAATATAATATATCATATCTAAATTAAGTATTTAGAAGAAAATATAATATACTAAAATCTTTAATCAAATTATAGTTGCCTATAAGCTTTAAAATGAAATTTTAATTTTCTTTAATTTATTTGAAATAAAAAAATCTAATTTATTTTATAATTTATAAATAAACACATCTAGCTTATCTGAGAAGTGTTTGCTCATCTCAACATACTGAGAAATTTTATAATGAGATAATTACAATTTAATAGATGATATAAAATTTTTCATACGATAACATAGCAGGGAAAACCAATCCACAAAGGAAGATGTATAAAGCTGCAATGAAAGGCGACTGGCAGGAATTTAAACATATCTGCGACAATCATGGAGGAAATTATTATGCAAAGATCTCAAAGATACAAGAAACTGCACTTCATGTTGCTGTTTTATCTGGACATGATAAGTTTGTTCAACAACTGGTGAACGAGGCCAAGGATAAAGAAGTTTTAGCTATGAAAACCGAGTATGATGTGGATACGACTCTATGTATTAAACCTGAAAACGCAGGGTTGCCTTGTTCACTCTATGATGCTGCAATTAAGGGCGATTGGAAAAGGGCTTGTCGTATTTACGAGGAAAACCCAGAACATGTTAATGCAACCATCAATAGTCGAGCTGAAGTTGCTCTTTACCTTGCAACTTTAGGAGGGCATTCTCAGTTTGTGGAAAATCTGGTTGCTAAGATGTATTCTACTGGTGGAACCAAAGTTACCAGTTCACTGCAGGAAAAAACAGCTGGAAACACTGCGTTTAACTATGCTGCTTTATCTGGAAATGTTAAGATTGCTGAAATCTTGATAAAAGAGAGTGAAGTTTTAGCAATGATTAGAGGTAAAGGTGAACATCTGCCGATTTTTATGGCAGCTGCAAGAGGACATGCGTCGATGGTTCGTTACTTGTATCGACTTACTAAAAGGGATCTACTGAATTCTAAAGATCTGGATAAGGACCGTTGTTGTTTGCTTCTCAAGCTCATTGAAACTGGCATCTATGGTAAGTTGCACTCTTCTCTAGTTTTCTAGCGACATGCATTATTTCACAATAATGAAATAATGAGTTCATTATCTAATTAATTTCCAACTCCAATTTACAGATGTTGCGCTAGACATGGTGAAAAGAGTTCCAAAACTAGCTACTGCTCGTCCTGGAAATGATAAGAAAGCTTTGACAGCTTTGCATGCTTTGGCTCTTAAGCCTCTCAATGCCCCAAATTTGTCGGAATATTGCATATGTGAGTTCTCCGATGTCGACCCTTTTCGCTTTATTTGAATTGTCCAACACTTTAACCAAAAGTTGGACCGTCAGAATGAACAATAATGGAAAGTTAGAATTGGAACTGATATTATTGAATTTACAATACTGAAAATGTATATATATATCAACATGTTCAATGACATAGAGATGATTTAAACCTTTTGTTTTCAGATAATTTGTTACGGATGGCAAGAGCATTGTTGAAGTTAGCCACTAGGGGTGACGATCATCATCAATCCATTCCAGAGCCTGTGCATCCTTCAGGATTTTGGAACAATCCCATGTATTCATGTTAGTTCTCTAATCCCCACTTCATTGTTTTTCTTCGGATTTTCATCCATCCATCAGTTCATGTAATGTCTTTTGATTTCCAGATCCCAACATCGTCTGTAGAAATCTGATGCGTCGAATATTGAAGGAAGTAGTAGAATTAGATGATTCAGAAATTCTTGAGCTAAAATCTCCTTGGAATCCAGTGATTGCTGCAGCAGAACATGGGAACATTGAATTCATATCGTCATTCATTGCTTCATATCCTCAAATCTTATTTACAGAATCTGACGACCATAACAGACACACGATATTTCATATCGCCATTTTACATCGCTGCGAGGAAATTTTCAAACTGATACAAATAGATTCAGTCCAGAAGATTGTAACTTTGTTCAGAGATAAGGAAAACAACAACATGCTGCATTTGGCTGCAAAGTTGCCTCCACCAAGTCGACTAAACCTTGTGCCAGGAGCTGCCCTCCAACTCCAACGTCAGATTATGTGGTTTGAGGAAGTGAAGAAGGTGGTTAACCCATGCGACGTGAACGAAAAGAATTATCAGAAAGAGACTCCACGAGATGTTCTTCTAAGGGAACATAGCGAGTTGATAAAGGAAGGGGAGAAATGGATGAGAGATACTGCTAATTCAGGCATGCTGGTTGCAGCCCTTGTCACCACGGTGGTTTTTGCGGCGGCTTTAACTGTACCAGGCGGCAATTCATCTAACGGCGTTCCAAATTTTTTAAGTGAGATGGCTTTTAAAGGTTTCGCAATTTCAGATGCAATTTCGTTGATTTCTTCTGCCTCGGCTGTGCTCATCTTCTCATCAATTCTCACTTCTCGATACACTATCGATGATTTTCTTTGGCAATTGCCCAACAAGTTGATTCTCGGACTGGTATCTCTTTTCATATCAATCATGGCAATGATGGTAGCCTTCATTGCTATCTTTTACATTGTTTTGAACAAGGGTTCGCTGCAGATTTTCATTCCAGTTGCTGTCTTTTCATCTTTGCCGATCTTGTTGTTCATTATTCAGCACTCTGGCCTCTTCTATGATGTGATCCGTTCAACCTACTTTTCAAAGTCTCTCTTTAAACTCCATCGGAATCCTCTCTTTCGTGCTGTAAACCCAGATGATGATCTTGCAGTTTAAACATCTCATCTTCTAGCTAGACTTGCTGAAATGATCTTTGCTCCAATCGATACAGATTGTTCTTGTATGCATAGATATAAACATTATATCGTTGATGGTTGATGTCCACTTTGATAACGCAACCCAACCCATCAAATCCTTGCTGCTAGTCATTTGAATAGATACTTTTTAGTTTAAATTCTTAAAAGTTTATATATAATTATAAATTTATTAATAATATATAATATTATATGTTAACTTTTATTAAATATTAAATATTTATTTATTATTATTTATATATTAATTAATATAAAATCAATAAATATTTAATATTTAATAAAAATTGATATGTATGATGTATAAACTATATAAAAATTTTCATATTTTTTATTCCAAATTGTGTTTATTGAAGAAAAATAGAAAATAAAAGATTTTAAAATGAGATTTTAAAATGTTTATTATATAAATTTTTAATAAATTAAAGTAAAGAAAATAAAAAAATTGATATGCATAAAAAAAAAGATAGCATACAAGAGATTTTTATAAAATTCCCATAAAAATAAGAAAACTCGATATTAGAATATCTATTTATTATTGTATTTTTATTGATATGATGTATAGGGGGACAAAAACTGGGTCATGGAAAATAAGAGGATTCCCCGTCCTCAAATGCATAATAAAGTTTGTACAAACATAAACCATTTATTTCAGAGATGTGATGATGATATAGAGGGAGGAAGGCATATGAAAATGATGGAACCATCCATGATTGGCCTGTAAATGTCAGGTGGCAAGTAAGCTGGGGCCATTTTTGAACAGTGCCACATGCAATCTGCCTTTGGATGTCCCCCTTCTTCCCCCTGTTCCTCACAGTGGTCCTGTTGTTCGTAAATCAATATGGCGCCTTTCTCTTTATATTTATCTCATTATTTTTATTCTCAACCTTCAAAATCTCTAATTTTATATATAATGTAATTTTGACAAAAAATAATAATGTTAATGTATTTATTAAAAGTATACACTAATTATATTGCGATGGAATAAAATTAACTAAAATATTATGGATATTAATATGAATTGAATATGTTATAAGATTAAAATATTTTTTATTATTGATTAATTTAAGAAGAGTTTATGGTTGATTATCTCTTATAAATAATATCAAATTTGAGATCATAGACTCAATTTTTAACAAAAATAATTGATAAAATGAAAAATATACATCAATTAATAAAGATAAATAGATTAAATTACAATCAAATTTCTAAGTATTTTCTAATACTAATTAAAAAGATGGTAACTTTTGAGGTGATATATAAAATTTATAAAAAAAACTTTATTTAAATATAATAAATATTTTTATATTTTTATAATTTTTGATATATCCCAACCAAAGTGTCATAATAACTCAAATTAAATAATTCCACGTAATTACAAGTCGTCTCATGCAGCTGAAAACTAAAAAAATAGACTCTTTCCGGATTACTTACCATTAATTTCAGACATACCAAAAAAAAAGCATGATAATTACAATTAAAATAGTATAAATATGGATGAAGTTGGAGAGAGAAAGACAATTAATGTAAAAAACATTGTTAAGGTTGGTGCTGGGAAGTTTGCAAGCAAGCAAACAAACAAACAAACAAACAAACAAAGGTGTAGTAGGGAATGGAGATACTGTAATAATCTTAAAAGGCAAAGTGATGAAGTAGTGGATCGATAGAGGGATTTGGAACGACATGTAAAAGTTTCCAGATCAAAGATATCAAAATATCTAACACGTAAGCATGGTATATATAAATAAAGGAAACCTAACTCAATGTCTCCATCATCATCGGAATTACAATCTCACCATCATCTTCCATTGTATGGACAATTTTATCCATATAATTTATTTATCTCCCATATCATATGTTCAGATAAACATTATTTATCTCTCCAATGATTACTTCTTCTTCTTCTTCTTTTCTTTTTAATATGCTATTATTTGTTTATCTGCCGTCGTTTCTTCATCTTTTACTGTTACTTTTGTCTTCATCTTTATTCTTAATGTTGCTTATTTTTTTCCTCCTCTTCTTCTTAAATCTAATTTATTTTAATTTTAATTTTTTAATTATTTATTATATAATTTAATTTAATTTTTAATTATTTATTTTATTTTTATTTGATTTCTTTCATGAAAAATTATATATCACAACATATAGTTTACATGATATATATATATATATATATATATATATATATATATGAATATAATATATTTACTTATCATAATACATATCATATAATATATATTTACATATCATATAATATATATTTATATATCATATCTCATATAATAAAAATCAAGAAAAGAAAGATGGATAAGAAGTCATAAAAGAAATTGAACCAAAAAATAAAGTTTAAATAGCAGAAAATAAATAGGAAAAAAACAGGAACCAAGAGTTAATTAAACAGAATGGCAATAATATATAATTACAAGGATAATTTTGATAAAACATTTAAAAACTCATATGAAATAAAAATAAAATTATAGAAAATGGTAAATGATATAATTATTTGTAGTTTTATATGATTTTGTGAAAATAACATATATATATATATGTATATTAAGAGGTTATTATAAAATAATTTATATTTTAAAACAGATAAAAAAAAAAGTTGAAATAAATCTGTTATTTTAAAAATGAAGGAAGTAATTCAAAATTAAATGAAGGCTGGTATACTTGAGATCGTTGAATTCAAATTGGCTTGCATGAAAGTGACGGAAGCACGTGCGCAGATCAGTTGTGGAAAACCCATAAAGGACCACTCTACCGACCACCCTGTTCAGTCACATAAATAAATAAACTCCAATTGAACCTATATATCATTAAATTAAATTTAAATTTAATAAAATAATGGATATTTTTCAAAAACATTGGTGCAAAATAATTCTAGAAAAAAACTCAGATAATTATTTTTAAATTATTTTTCAAAAATTATTTTAATTTCAAAAATTATTTTAATTTCAAAAATTAATGTAACTTTTTATACAAAATAAAAACAAATTCGTATAATCTATGTATCGATAATCATCAAAATTTTAATTAAAGAATAATGATAAAAAATATATTTATCTGGTAACATACATTCGATAATTTTCTTATTTTTGATTAATTTATATTTATGATATTTTAAAATTATAATATATTTTAATTTAAATATGAAGAATTCTTAATAATATTTGTAGGAAAGTCCTCAATGGACAATTGCGGATTCAAATAAGGCTATCCAATTGCACACAATGCTTGATTTCTCATGTTCAAAATTAAATTAATATTTGACTTGTATGTTCTCCATTGGAGGCTTCCCATGCATCTCATATTTTATAATAAATTTAAATTTAAATACCACTTGATTATGAGTCAGGTTAAAGTTAAATGTTTTTTTATATTATTACTAGATTAATACGATTTTAAAATAAAAATAATCATATTATATTAAAATCTATTAATTTTATTATAAAATCTCGATCTTTTTATGATAAATTAATATCTTAATTTTATAGTACATTTAACATCCATGATATTCAATTATAATTTAATTTATTTAACTCTATTGATATAAATATTATTGATATTCATTTTAAAATTATATGATATTTATAAATTATATTAAAAGCTATCATTATTTATAAATTGTATTATTTAATCATGCAACTCACGAGATGCAAATAAAATAAAAATTAATGGAAGACGACCCTTCGATGCACGTTGTTTATATTGAAAATGGAAGAGGAATTTACAATAATTATGACTTAATTATGAAGTTAGCATTATTAATTACTTTAAATAGAGAGAAGTGCGGAGACATTGAAAACATTAATTAGTAAATTATGATGGGGATACCCGATCTAATTACTCATTAAAAATAATTATAATAATTAAAAATAAAAAGTGATACAGTTAACTTTGAAAATAAATCCATAGAAATGAACTTAACCATGTCAGCTGATTTTGGATTATTGCATCAAATCCTTATCATACCACTCATCAACACTAATACTAAATTTCATTGGCTTTTTATTTTTTAATCTTTTGGTGCAGAATCATCTAACCCGGTCCCTTCTCCTCCCATATATGCCTAATTTCAAATATTTATAAATTTAATAAAAATAAATAAGATATAATATGTTGAAAAATATGAACCGTAGGGTCACAACTAAAATTTGAGAACACACATATTTTACGTGGAAAACCTATAAATAAATTAGGGTAAAAATCACGTATAAAGGATCGAAGAATTTTATTAAAATAAAATAATTTAGAGTTACAACATGACTCAAAATAAATTCTCAAATTTTTTTCTCTTCCTCCCTATTCTTTTCTCTCGTGTTTTGTAAGGATTTTTGGATCTGTGGATGCACTAAATGCCTTAACATCCCTACCTATTTATAGGCAGGGAATTCACGTACAAAACGTGTAAGCCCATTAATAATTTTTTTTATAATAAATCAAAAAATTCGACGCCCACAATTCTTTTTCTTCAATTGCAGCGCCCACTTTCATTTACTTTGACAATCTCCCACTTGAAGATTTGATTGAGGATTAATCAGATCTTCACACCATTCTTTCGTCATTGTCTCTACATGTTGCTTATGCTTCTATCAAGCCACTAGATGATCGACACCAAATAAACTTGTCAGTGTTGACTGCTTTTGTCATAAAGTATACTAGGTTATCTTTAGTATGAATTTTGTGTATATCTATTGTACCCTCTTCCACTTTCTCTTGAACGAAGTGATACTAGACTCATATGTACTTTGACTTAGAATGAAAAGCTGGATTCCTTGTGAGATGCAAGGTACTCTGACTGTCATAAAACAAAACCATCTTTTTTTGTTCGTGTCTGAGTTCCTCCATTATCATTTTCAACCATACTGCTTATTTACTAACTTGTGTAGCTGCTACATATTCTGCTTCTGTTGTTGAAGTTGTCACAACTAACTGCAGTTTTGATACCCAGCTCACAGCTCCGCCAATAAGTGTGAACACATACCCTGTGATGGATTTACTTCTATCAATATCACCTGCATAATCCGAGTTAACATATCATTTGACAATAAAGTCTGATCCTCCATAACACATAGCAACATCTGAGGTCCCCTTAATGTATCTTAGGATTCTCTTCACTGCATTCCAATGCTCTTTGCCAGGATTTGCCATATACCGACTCACTACTCCCACTGCATGTGCAATGTCTGGTCGTGTACAAATCATTACGAACATTAAACTCCCCACTGCTGATGCATACGGTACTCGAGACATTTACATCATTCCTTCTTCATTGCTAGGACACGTACTGGAGGATAACTTGAAACTAACAGGAAGTGTGGTAGAAATTGGCTTATAGTCTTGCATATTGAAGCATCGTAAAACCTTCTTTAAATAATTTTTCTGAGAAAGCCAAATCTTCTTATTGCTTCTGTCTCGGTGAATTTGCATCCCTAGAATCTTGTTTGTTGGTCCCAAGTCCTTCATTTCAAATTCCCTAGCCAACTGTGCCTTTAATTCTTCAATATGATCTTTGTTGGGGCCTGCTACCAACATGTCATCCACATACAATAATAAAATAATGAAATCACTACCAAACCTATTTAAATATGCACAAGGGTCTGCATTCAGTCTGTTGTATCCAAGGCTCATGATGAAGGAATCAAATCTCTTATACCAATACCTCGCCGCCTGTTTTAAGCCGTATAGAGATTTGTTCAACCTACAAACAAAGTTTTGCTTGCCATTTTTTTCAAAACCTTATGGCTGGAGCATATAAATTTCTTCTTCAAGATCTCCATGAAGAAAAGCTGTCTTCACATCTAGCTGTTCCAGATGTAAGTCAAATATAGCACACATTACCAGAACTGCCTAAACAGTTGTCAATTGAACCATAGGAGAAAATATTTCATTAAAGTCAATCCCCTTTTCTGAGCATATCCTTTCACCACCAATCTTCCACGAAACCTCTCAACTTGATCATCACTATTTCTTTTTATCTTAAAGATCCATTTGTTACCAATGGCCTTTCTTCCTTGTGGTAGTGTCACGAGCTTCCAAGTCTTATTCTTATACAAAGCTTCTATTTCTTCATGCATTGCCGCCATCCACTGAGATGCTTCTGAACTGTTCATTACTTCTTGGAGAGTTGATGGCTCCCCCTCCTCAGTTAGAAGACAGTATGCAACATTACTATCCATAACATAATCATTATGCCAGGATGGTATTGACTTTGCATGTTTTCCCTTTCCAAGATCTGCCTCTTCATACTCAATTGACTCTGCTTCCTCGTGCTCTAGTGCTGCTTCAGAATAATATTTTTCTATAGACTTCTTTTCCACCTGTATAGCCGTAGTTTTTGAATTTTCTTTCAAAGTGCTATCATCATCTCCTTTGAACTTATCTTCCAAGAAGATAACATCCTTGTTGACTATGACCTTGTGGGTAGTGGGATCCCATAGGCGATATCCCTTCATACCATCAGCATACCCCAAGAACAAACACTTCCTGGATTTTAGATCCAACTTCGTAGTTTCTTAGGCATTGTACATCACGTACACTGGACTTCCAAATACATGGAGGTTTGAATAATCAACTGGTTTCCCGGCCTACATCTTTATCGGTGTCTCCAATTCAATTACTGTAGATGGAGACCTATTGATCACATAACAGGCGATGTTGATTGCTTCTGCCCAAAATGCCTTATCTAGACCTACAGCTCCCAATATTGCTCTCGTTCTTTCTAATAGAGTTCTGTTCATCCGCTCTGCCACTCCATTTTGTTGTGGAGTATACATCATAGTGAAATGCCTTTTGATGCCTTCTTGCTTACAAAAACTATCAAATTCATTACCAATATATTCTCCTCCATTATCCATCCTCAAACACTTGATCTTATTGCCTAAATCAAGTTCAACCCGCGCTTTGTAGGATTTGAAAGTTATGAACACATCTCCCTTACTCTTGATTGTATACACCCAACATCTCCTGGAGTAATTATCGATGAAGGACACAAAATACTTCGCTCCTCCTAGTGACGAAACCGGTGCTTGACATACATCAGAGTGAACCAATTCAAGAATATTTTTACTTCTAGAATTGGATATGTTGAACTTTAATCGATGCTGCTTGCTTGTTATACAATGCTCATAAAAGGGTAGTGATACCTTTGTAAGACCCAGAAGTAGATTTTTTTCAACAAGAATCTTCATGCCTTGGTCAGACATATGTCCAAGTTTCTGATGTCATACCATTGCAGATCTTTCACTTGAACTTGAAGCAACAGATGCTTCTCCTTCTTGTACAGTCTCTCCACATAGCATATACAAATTTGCAGTAACTTTTTTACCTTTCATAATCACCAGCGCTCCTCGGCTAATCCTCATGATGCCTTTCTGAACTTTGATAATACAATCCAGATCATCTAGTTATCCCACAAACAACAAATTCTTCTTGAGGCCTTCCACATGTCGCACTCCTTGAATAGTATGGACTATTCCATCATGCATCTTCAATCTGACAGTCCCAATGCCTATAATTTTTAAGGCATTATCTTCGTAGCTATACACAGATCCTCCTAAGATAGGTTCATAATGATGGAACCATTCTCTTCGAGAGTTCATATGATAAGTTACTCCTGAGTCAAGAACCCATAAATTAACATACTTTTTCTTGTTCTCAGTAGATATTGCTGCTTCACAATACAATACATTTCCATCATTTGAAGTGCTCGTGCACATTCCCTTGAGAATTGGAAGTCTTCAGACTCCAATAATCCTTCTTTAGGTGACCCTTCTTACCACAATGGTAACATTTAAAATTCTTCTTACTCCTTGATTTTGACCTGCTATGATTGTGACTCCCACTTGGGCCATATTCTGTTGATATCTCTCTTATCACCGTTAAAGCCTCTACTTGCTGCAAACCTGCTTGTTTATCCTCTTTGTTCTTTCGTCGATTTTCTTCTTCGAGAATTACTGCTGCTATATCATCAAAGACCAGAGAATCAGAAAGAATATTATTTGTTAAGTTGATGATGAGCTTATCATATGAATCTGGTAGACTTTGGAGTAGAAGTTATGCACGTTCTTGAAACTCTATTTTATAGTCCAAAGATGTAAGCTGAGAAAATAGAGTATTCAGAACATTAAGGTGCTCTGTTACTTAAGTAGATTCTGTCATTCTTAGGGTGTACAGTTTCCTCTTAAGGAAAATTTTATTGTGCAATGATTTAGCCTCGTACAATGTGATCAAATGATCCCAGATCTCCTTTACCGTTTTCTTTTCTTCTATACTGGACAAGATCCCATCTGCAAGTACCAAATGTAGGTTAGCTATAGCGTTCCCATCCATCTCGTTCCATTTAGTATCATATGTGTAATCCTACGGCCTTTCACTAATCACCGCTAAACAACCATCTTTTCTCAAGATAACATTTATCTTCAATTTTCACAGTGAGAAATTTCTCCCATTGAACTTTTCGATCTCAAATTTCACCGCCATTACTTTTATCACAATTTCACTGCTTGTGAGATAATCTAACTTACTTTCTGATGTGGAGGATCCAATTTAATGACAACCACAAAGCATACGATAAGTAGGTATATACACGTAAAAATAATATCGTGAATAGTATTTTGCTACAATACTCCTGCTACAGTGCTTTTGCTACAGTGCTTTTGCTACAATAATAAACAGTGAAGTGGCCAA
Organism: Dalechampia spathulata; assembly: GCA_948192965.1. Lineage (NCBI taxonomy): Eukaryota > Viridiplantae > Streptophyta > Magnoliopsida > Malpighiales > Euphorbiaceae > Dalechampia > Dalechampia spathulata. Next base: position 81,427 of record CANYBF010950604.1, on the reverse strand, counting down.
AATGCTACAGTACCATCACCTTTTAAATAAATATTACTGTTTGATACTGTTCACTAATTTAACTTTTTACGTTCGTTTTTCGAACGGATCACATCGAAAAATTCCTTGTAATTTTTCCTTTCTTTTGGCGTGATCCTTTTCAAAAAAGTCATCCAACAAGAACCAAAGTTCTGATACCACTTGTTAAAAAATACGAACTAGATAAAATAGGGCTATAGCTAAAATTTGAGAAAATAAAAATAGAATATACAAATTTTGTGTGGAAAACCCATAAACAAATTAGGGTAAAAACCACAGATAAAGGATAGAAGAATTTTATTAAAAGAAAATAATTTGGAGTTACAACACGACTCAAAATAAACTCTTACATTTTTTTCTCTTCCTCCCAATTCTCATGTTTTGTGAGGATTTTTAGATCTATGGATGCACTAAATGCATTAACATCACTACCTATTTATAGGCATGGAATTCGTGTACAAAACGCCTAAGCCCACCAATAATTTTTTTATAATAAATCAAAAAATTCCACACCCACAATTCTTTTTCTTCAATCGTGACACCCATCTTCGTTTACTTTGACATAATATATGTAAATATTCAATCATATAAATATTAAAAATAAGATATTTTCAATTAATGTTTTGAGGTATATATAAAAAAATATTTCATAAAACATATATTTTTTATTTTATATATTAGATAAAATATTTTATTAAATATATATATTTTTTAATTGAGACAAAATCAAATGACGTTTAATTCTTTTTTAATTATTAGTTTTAATAATTAGTAATTATTTTCATAATAATTAATTATGTATATATTATCTATTAAATTATTTATATAATATTTTAAAATTAAAATACTTTATTAAATCCAAATTTTTGAATCCGAAAATATAAGAAAATGAAAAGTAATTTTTAAAAAAATATTATTATAAAAAAAAGTGCGTTAATCATCACGAGTCATCAACAATAAAAATTATTATATGAGATATTTTAAGATCTCCTGCGCAATTTGCAAAAAAAAAAAAAAAAAGAAGTTACATTTGTCTTTATAGTGAGAGTCATATTTATCCCACGCGCCTCTTTTGGGTTTGAATTTCTCCGAATATTCTTACAATTTGATTTACCATTTATAGGATATTTTATTTATTTATTTTTAATTATTTAATTTATAACAAATTATATGAATGAATGAAGTTTTAATCATTTGTTTGAATTGAATATTTAAGATTAATTAAATATCAACTAGCATATTCAATAAATGAAAAAATATTGTGATTTTTATTCAATAATTTATATTTTATTTTTTGATTATGATTATTTACTTATTAATCATCATCCATCCATTAATCGAAATACAATCAATGAACTTATATTACTTGACTGATAAATTATTTTTAAACTAATATTATATTTTTATTATTTATACATATTTAATATTTATCAAACTTTATATTCTTTTAATTTCTTTTTATTCATTTTAATACTTTCTAAAATTTTAATTATTATTACATATATATTAAATATTTTTGCATGACTCCTAAAAGATAACATAAATAAATATGTATACATTAAAAAATATATTGATTTATCGAAAAAATTATCTAATATCCATCAAATTAATTTTCATAAATTAGTAAATCTTAATATTTATTTGAGTATTTTTATTCATATTATTTCTATTGATATAATAACAACAAAAAATATTACCTATATAAATAATCATATAAAGTTTTTAAGAATATTAAAATTGAAAAAGAAATTTCGACATGCTTTTCAAGTAAAAAATTTTTTAGTTATTTAGTTTTGTTTGACAAAATTAATTAGTTAGATAATTATTAATATTTTAGTAATAAATAATTATTTTATAGTTATTAATAGTCATATATTAACCATTATTAATAGATTATTTATATAGAATTTTGTTAGACTCTAGGTTTTGAGTGTTGAGCTATGTGTGAGTCAATTTAAATTATTTGTAATTTTTTAAGTATTTTCGCATACGGTACGGGCGTACCAAGTTTAATATGGTCGTATCAAATATCGTTTGAGTGTTGTACGGCCATACGACTGATCGTACCTTGTGGATATTGTTCCATTGAGTTTGGTACGGGCGTACCATTGGTTGGTACAACCGTACGCCAACTCGCAGAAATTTTATGCATCAGTAAACCTGTTTTGGTACGGACGTACCAATGGATGGTACGACTGTACGCGAACTTGGAGGAAAATTTGTATATCAGCAAACTTGGGTTGGTACTGGCGTACCAAGTGATGGTACTGGCGTACCAAGTGATGGTACGGCCGTACCACAGTTCCCTCCCATTTTTCAACGGCTATTTTTGAATTCGTACAGGTATACAAATACAGTACGACCATACGTGATTTAGAAATTAGGTTTTAAAGTATGGGAAACGGCTAGTTTTAACAAAAAACTTTCATATTTTCTTTGTTAATGAAAATATACTTGCAGAGCATTCGTTTTTGAGCTATACACATCTGTCACAAGTAAGTTTCAAGCTTGTTTCTTCATTTGTTCTTTGTGTGTAATTCTTATTTTTGTAAGGTTGGTGTGAGATTAATCTATTAAGGATTATTGTGTATTTGAGTTGATTGTGAGATTGAGATTGTAAAGGTTAGAGTGTAAGCCTTGAAAACACTAGGGATTAGATTCATTTGTGAATCCTTTGTTGTAATAGATTGAATTTTAGTAAAACCCTAAGTTGAAACTTAGGAGAAAGTGAACGTAGGCAAGAGTTGGCCGAATCATTATAAATCGCATGTATTCAGCGGTTCTAAGAATTTCAAATTTGAAAAATAAATATTTATGAAAGTTAATATTCTGATATATTATTTGATATAAAATAATAAAAAATTATCAAAACTATTTTTTAAAGTGATGAGTTAACAAATATTTTATTTTTCTTTTATTTTAACATGGATGACCGTAAGAAAAACAAAAAGGAAAAAAACATGGCCACGCGCGAGAGTACTGGGGTGTAGACACTCTCCGTGTGTGGAACAAGGACAGGAATTCTTGCAGGTAACTTTTTGTCAGGTAGCGGTTGGCTTAGTTGAAACGTCCTGTTTCATTTTGATTTTTTTTTTAAAAAAAAGGATTAATAAAAATTCCATCATCGTTAAACCCACATTTAATCATTAAATTAATTTGTTAATTACTAACTTATCTTTAATGACAATAATAATAATAATAATAATAATAATAATAATAATAATAATAATAATAATTTATACGTAAATGATATTTAAAATTAGTAAATATATATGAATGAAAAGAAATTAAAAATGAAAAGTTGACGGCCTCCACCAGAAAGCCTCTGCCTGTGGTAGTCAGGTTTCACAGCTTTTCTTTCATGCTGGTTGAATTTTTGCTCTGGTTTTCCTTTTCTTTTTTATCTTTTATTTGCTTCAGGATGTTCCGTTTTTGTTTATGGGTCATGTGGCTGAGCTTGAATTCCCCTCCCTGACAAATTTTCAGCTGACATAGCTCTGAATTTTTGTATAAATATCTTTGCCTCTTTCTATCATTCCCCTTGTTATCATTCATGGGTATTAGAATTTTTGATCAGCAGGTTGCTGCTGCTTCCTTAAATTTATTTATTTGTTTGTTTTTCGGTTGTTGCATTGAGTTGTAGTGCCATGAATCTTCATTTCGTTTTAGTTTAGTGTTGTTGGTGTTAGTATTCCTTTCCTATGTTTTAATCTTTTCATTTTTGTTGTTTTTGTTTAACTTCAAGCTTAATTTTGGAGTAAGATAGATTAAGAATGCATTAGACCTTTGTTTGATTCTGTATTTGAGTTGTATTTGGAGAGTTTGGAAATGGGTTTAAATGGGTTCTTTTGGTACGGAAGGATGGAGTTATTATCACTTACATTCTTTTTCATGTTTTTTCTTGGAAATTTATGATTGAAATCTAGCGACTGAAAATTTTTTTAGAAGGGTAGGAAGTTCAATCTGAAACCAACATGGAAATGACTTCAAGGATGGAGGTTGATGAAGAGAGTGACAGCAATAATAGAGGTAGCATGTGGGATTTGGATCAGAAGCTTGATCAACCAATGGATGAAGAAGGCGAAAGGCTTAAAAATATGTATAGAGAAAAGGTAAAGGTGTTAGTTAAGCAGCCATTGATTACTTCTTGGTTTAACTGCTTTAGAGTTCCAATTAAATTCAAACAAACAGGTTGAAATTTTCAAATTGCATTGTTTTTTCACTTGGTTTGGGTTGCTCTTTGATTGATTTCATTGATAAAAAGGAGAATGTTGAACATGATCACAAGGGAATCTTGTGTGTTCTCGGTTGATTCTGGATATCTGGTTTGGGTACCGGAGGAACCATGTAAAGGATAAACTCTCTCAATCCATGCTGCTCCATTCTTAGGGGGCTTGAATTTGAAGCCTCTAGTTAAAGGGTAGTAGCTCTTTACCACTGCTACTCACATGTTATTGGTTAATGTGAGGCTGTTTTTTGTTATGTTATGCTGATTATGGCTTAACTAAGTTCATCAATGCACCTTATTCTTTTCAGAAATTTTCAATGCTTTTACTTCTACGACTTGCATATCAAAGTCTTGGAGTTGTTTATGGAGATTTGGGCACTTCTCCATTGTATGTGTTCTACAATACATTTCCTCGTGGAATCAAAGATCCTGAGGATGTGATTGGAGCCCTCTCTTTGATTATATACTCTCTTACTCTTATCCCACTTCTCAAGTACGTCTTCATCGTCTGCAAAGCAAATGACAATGGTCAAGGTAAATAGCCCTCAATAGTTGCGTTTTCTGCATTTGCTATGGTTTTTTTACTTTCCTAATTCAACAAAGGACTGTTCTATATTTTTCCTTTTCTCGTCATCCAAAGAGGCATGAAATGTGAACCTTCATCAACAATTCATTTTATTTTTCATTTACACTCTCATTGTTGAAGGATGTGGAAAGTATCCAGCACCAAATTCTTTTGGGAAGTTATAAGAGTTTATTATAGAAAGGAAAAGCCTTTAACAGTGTCATATTGATGGTTAGGCCCAAATTAACTGATTCGAATATTATTAGCCCATTGGCACCATGTCATTTAATATTGGTAATTTATCTTTGGAGAGTGTAAGAATTGAACACTCAAAAGATAAATGGGCAAATATTTATGTATTTTCTGTATTGTGCGAATAATGTTAGTCTTAGGCTCCCCAATTATTCCATAGACTTAGATATGTGATCAAGCTTTATAATTGTTATAGCTGTTCTCTCGTGTATAAATGTTTCTGGAAAAGAAAACAAATTGTAATAAACACAACTATTACCATTACAAAACGAATAGCATTCAGAATCTATATTTCACTAACATTTGCGTGAACGCTGCTTAACTTTCAATGAACTGTGAACGCTACTAAAGCCCTTGTTTTTTTAGTGTCAATTACTTCTTAAAATTAGATACCATGTCTGCACTTATTTTACTGTTTAAATTATATGAATTCAGCCATATTGCTAATGTGGAAGGCATGTTATCATCTTCCTCATGCTTTTCAATTTTTTGCATCATTCCTAATCATCTAGACATATCCCTATTGGTGAACAGGTGGTACATTTGCTCTTTATTCGTTGCTTTGTCGGCATGCAAAAGTAAAAACTATTCCAAATCAGCACAAGACAGATGAGGAGCTAACAACGTATAGTCGATCTACTTTTCATGAACAATCCTTTGCTGCTAAAACTAAGCGATGGTTGGAAAGCCAACCTTCTAGAAAGAATGCTCTTCTTATTCTGGTACTTGTTGGCACTTGTATGGTGATTGGGGATGGTATTCTCACTCCAGCTATATCTGGTACCTTCATTTTTACCTCATTAAGCCTCTTTTTTGCCTTTTTTATGTTCATACTTACATGATGGCATGTGTGTTCATTTGTTTCCAGAGAAAATCATGGAGTGAGATTGTGGAAAAAGAGTCACCCAACCACATAATTATATATGCTTTTGATGGATTTACCGTCTTTCTAGAAGTTTTTGGTTTATTTAATATCACTTCTGAAAGTTGGCTAAGAATATGATTGCAACTATAGTATGCCATATATCCATGCATTCACAATAAAAAGGGAGAAGTGTGCATGCAGCTGTATCCATATGTATCATCAATGTCTTGAGAAGAAGTTATGATCTTTATTTTCATATATTGCACAATGCATCATACTCTCATTTTAGTGGCCTTAAGTAGGCAACATATGATGCTTTTGTTGAAAACATCATGAATCCGTAAACTGTTATTCTTCTTTAATTGTCATTGATTGCTCTCCATCCAGGATAACTGACTTGTTTAACATGTGTGTTTGTAAAAACATAAAAAGGCTATATTGATATATGAAGTTCTCTATAGTTAACCTTTATGTGGGTGCTATTTAGTTTATAGTATCTATGGCATTGCTGACACATGCACGTAAACTTATAGTTTCCTATTTTTCATGAACATGTCTAACCATACTATTTCCTTTCAGTTCTTTCAGCAGCTGGTGGAATCAAGGTGAACCACCCCAACTTAAGTAATGGTATACTTCTACTTCTAAAGAAAAGTTCTTGCTACATCCTTCAATCAGCAGCATGTTCTCATGTTATTTACCTCAATGTTTCTCCACCTCCCGGAGCTTGATTCTTGTTCTGTTTGCTTTGATGCAGATGTAGTGATAGTTGTTGCTGTTGTAATATTAGTCGGTTTATTTAGCATGCAACACTATGGAACAGATAGAGTAAGCTGGCTATTTGCTCCCATTGTGCTGCTTTGGTTTATTGTAATTGGGTGTATTGGAGTATTCAATGTCTTGAAGTATGATAGTAGTGTTCTCAAAGCTTTTTCACCTGTATATATCTTTCGGTATCTGAAAAGAGGAGGTAAATACCGCTGGACATCTCTTGGAGGAATTTTGCTTAGTATAACTGGTAAATTGTTCATTCTCTAGTTGTTTGGTATTTAGTTCTTGGTGCATAACTGCTTTACAACATTCTTTAAGATTATAACTATGTTTTTATCATTACAGGTACAGAAGCACTTTTTGCCGACTTAGCCCATTTTCAAGTTTCAGCTGTACAGATTGCTTTCACAGTAGTTGTGTTTCCATGCCTTCTGTCAGCATATTCTGGACAAGCTGCTTATCTTTCGCAGCATAGAGATCATGTGGCTGATGCATTTTATCGTTCTATTCCAGGTTTGATCTGAAGAGGTGTTTTCATTTAATTCATTGTTTCTGATAGTAACAGACGTCAGGATATGTTTATGTTTTTGAAAAGCCTGACCTTGATATGAGCAAGGCCAAGTGTGAGCTTCTTGCCTAATAACGGGGTTGATTAAACCGTTGAAATGATAAGCTTTTGCCCATTTGAGTGTAATCTTCATGTTTGTAATGTTCCTAACAACAGAATCTATCTTAGGTACAGTCTTTTTTATGATAGTCAATCCTAAAACTTTCAGACTAAAGCTCATTTGGATTAAATTGAGTTAGTTTTCTCTATGCATGCTAAGTGATATCCTTGATACCAGTTTCACCCATCAAAAATTTGCCTTGCGTAAGTGTCCTAAAAGTCGATGAACAAGAATCTAGATGACTAATAGGATGCACTTGAATCTCTTGAGTATGAGCTTTGCATTTAGAGTTGAATAACTATTCTTTCTTTAAAATGTATACAGAAAGAAGTCGAGTGAGGAGGAAGTGAAACCAGGCCGCAATGTCAGGTGTGTTAGTAGAGGCCTGTGTCTTTCCTTACTTGCTTTTTAAACAATGGTTCAGGCTGTCTTGAGGGATTTTCAGGCCACTTTTTCCAGCTTGCTTTGTTGCCATCCTATTTGAGTTCAGGATTGGTAGAGCTTGCGTGGAAACCTGAACACTGGGTCTTTTTTACAAACCAGGCTAGTCCCTGAAACTATGGCAGGTATCAACTGCTAGTTCAAGTATAATTTTAGCAATGTGAAAAATTCAGCTGTGTTAAGTACACTACTTTACCAGCTTGTTCGTTTGGAATTGATTGAATTACAGGTTCTCTGTCTCTTTCTTTCTCTTACAAAAGTATTCTTCTAGTTGCTGTTAAAGCTTTTATAATTTTTCTTTGCAGATAGAATATACTGGCCTGTGTTTATAGTTGCAACTGCAGCAGCTATAGTTGCTAGTCAGGCTACAATATCAGCAACTTTTTCAATAATCAAGCAGGCACATGCACATGGTTGTTTCCCAAGAATCAAAGTTGTACATACATCAAAGAAGTACCTCGGTCAGATATATGTTCCTGATATAAATTGGATTCTTATGATTCTTTGCATTTGTGTGACAGCTGGATTCAAGAATCAAAGCCAAATTGGAAATGCTTATGGTATGTTTCTACCTCCCTTTGTGTTTACTTCAGGTCAAGGATTCATTTTTATGCACGCAAACATGGAGGCTTATTCGAGATAGTCTCATTTTTTCTTTTCAATTTTTCAGTCTGCAGAGCTAGTTTCAACTTGTAAACAATTAGGGCGAAATGGGAAACTCACCATTGTTGCCTCATCTCCAATCATGATTAGTTTATTAAGGCAGAAAGCATAATATCATTGGTCTATCTGTATTTGTTTAGTTTATTGTCGAAGTGGTTTCTTCCCTAAATGTTCGATATTTAAGTTTATTTTCTAAATCATTTCTTACCTAAATCATCATATTGATTTCCTGTTCGATGCTTTCCTTCAGTTATTCTCTCATCCAACAAGAGGGAGCAAAAGCTTGCCCATCACAACTCTATCTGCATTCTGTTTACATCCACTATGTTGCAGTAAATTGATTAAAATTGTTTGCATCAACAGGAACAGCTGTTGTGATCGTCATGCTGGTAACGACTTTGATTATGTCTCTGATCATGATACTTGTGTGGCGCTGCCATTGGATTATCGTCCTGCTTTTCACAGGCTTATCCCTGGCTGTGGAATGCACTTACTTTTCTGCTGTACTCTTCAAGGTCGATCAAGGTGGGTGGGTTCCCCTCGTAATTGCTGCTGCCTTTCTAATCATCATGTATGTTTGGCATTACGGTACAGTGAAACGCTACGAGTTTGAGATGCATAGTAAGGTTTCCATGGCATGGATTGTGGGTCTTGGCCCTAGTTTAGGACTGGTAAGAGTTCCTGGCATTGGACTTGTTTACACCGAGTTGGCTAGCGGGGTTCCCCACATATTCTCCCACTTCATCACAAATCTACCTGCCATCCACTCTGTCGTGGTTTTTGTCTGCGTAAAATACCTTCCTGTCTACACAGTACCTGAAGAGGAGAGATTTCTGATAAAGCGAATAGGACCGAAGAACTTCCACATGTTTCGGTGCGTTGCAAGGTATGGCTACAAGGACCTGCACAAGAAAGATGAAGGTTTCGAGAAAAAACTCTTTGACAACCTCTTCTTATTTGTACGACTGGAGTCAATGATGGAAGGATGTTCGGACTCGGACGAGTACAGTTTATACAGTCAGCAAACTGCAAGATCAAGAGAAGTTTTCCTGAAGAACGACAACGACAATACAACATGTTCTGCAGTAGATTCCATATTTTCATCGGTGGACTCGATCATGCCGGTGACAACTAATCTGACCATGGGATCATCAGGTCAAACAAGCAGCAGCCAAATGGAAGTAGATGAGTTGGAGTTTCTGAATAACTGTAAGGATGCGGGTGTGGTGCATATTCTGGGGAACACTGTGGTGAGAGCGAGAAGGGAGTCAAAGTGGTACAAGAGGGTAGCTGTTGATTATGTCTATGCATTTCTTAGGAAAATCTGTAGAGAAAACAGCGTCATTTTTAATGTTCCCCATGAGAGTCTTTTGAACGTAGGCCAGGTTTTTTATGTATAATATTTTTTTCTTATTATATAAGCTAGTCCAATTACCTTTCTTTCTTTAATTTTTCTGATAGATTAACTTATAAATATTTAAAATACTTAAAAATGAACACATTTTGCCTATTTATAGTTTATAAATAGGTTTAATCAGTCTATAAATTTAAATAAATATTCATATCGAGGATTAGAGATGAATATGATTAATTTAATCATTAAAATATTATAATGATTCAATTTTTAGTTGATAGTTGTTGTTATTGAGTAATTGATCAAATAATTAGACATAACTATTAAAATATGAAATAGTCAGATTAATTTAAAAAATTATAAAAGATTTTTAAAAATATAATAAAATTTATTTAAATATCTAAAAATAATATAAATATTTAAAGTTTAACCATTTAATATTTTTGAAATTTATATATGACTATAATTATTTAAATTAATTTTATTTTAAATATTTTTTATATTTTATGACTTTCAAAAAATTAATGATATTAATTTTTATTTTAAATAATTATTAATATAATTTTGAAGAAGAATAAGATCATATTAAAATGAAAAAGCCAATTACTAAACAAACACATCCAATATCTGTTATATTACAAATTTCAAAGTAATATTTGTAAAATTCTTTCAAAAGAGTATTTACCTACTAAAGCATTTAATTTCAGTGATTAAGTTCAATTTTCACACTTTATACTTCTAAATCAATTAAATCTTATGTCTAATAATGCTCTCTGCATCATTCCCACGTTCTACCCCTTTAAATTCATTTCCAAAAACTGCCTAATACTTAAATTAATCCTTCCATTCGTTTATATGATCCTATGGTCAGTAAAATAGTGAAATAAAATATCTTAAATGAGTCACACGAGTCTTGTAAACATTACACTACTCGTGTGAAGCTCAAATCGATATCTTGGGGAGGCCACATTCCACACAACTCGTGTGGAGTTTTACACAAGTTGTGTAAAACTCGTTAAAGGATTTAAGATGATTTTTAAAGGAGTCGCAATCTATATGACTCGTGTGGAATCTTACATGAATCATGTAAGACTCCTTTGGCATGAAAATGAAGTTTTTTCAAAAAGTGAAACGTGCCTAACATGAGTCGTGTGATTAAAATATGACCTGTGAGACCTATATCTAGCATATTAATGCATGAAATAAGTGTCAAATACTATAGAATATACGATTTAAAACTAAACATAATTAAATTAAAAGCTAAAGTAGAATGACATGTAATAATTTAATATCAAAACTAACATAACATGCAAAGTATAAAGTATGCTAAATATAAGTGTAAACATGAAATGGTATGAAATGCATAGAATGTTATATGATATACTAAAATTTGATGGAAAAACATAAAAATAATGTTTGAATTACATTATAATAAAGAAAAATATATATTAAAATAGATTATCATGTATTCGTTTTTACTTTTAATAGGCTATAGATTTCTCCATGGTGTCGGTCTGTTTACAATTGGCACAGATCTTTTATTTTATTTAATTTTTATTTATTATGCAATTAAATGGTTCGTGCCACCATTTTTGTATTCCTTGGTTGTAATTGTCACCTCGTTATACGCCTTCGTTGTTTATCTTTTGAAAATGTCAATGTTTTCCTTCTGTTTACCTGAAATCAACTTTATTGTGAATTTTTATGATCATGATTCTTTTAATGGCGTCAATTTATCCATCTAACCTCGTGAAGATGATCACTTGAAGTTTACTTGAATGTAAGATTTTACGATTTTAAGAAGCTCTGGAATTTCAATGATTTTGGATGAGATTTTTTGAAGGTTTAAGGCAAGTGTGGAATTTACTCTGATTTTTTGAAATGGAAATGATTTCACCGAGTGATGAAGATGCTGCCAGTGATAATAATCATAATGATAACAATAATAAAGGCAAGATGTGGGCTATACAGCAAGAGCTAGATCAACCAATGGATCGAGAGGCTAAGAAACTTAAGAACAGGTATGAAAAAAAGGTATGTATTATATTATTTACCTTTAATGAAAATCAGATGTTCCTTTTCATCTTATACTTAATGGAATGATTATAGATTTTGATGGAAACGGCATTTTCAGGTGTTTGAGATCAGTTTAATTATGATTTCTAGTATAATGCGTAGGAAAAACTTATAGATAGATTATGTAAATTATTTACAAATCATCAACCATATTGATATTAAATATAATAATTATAGGTTTTCCATTTCAATGAAATTTAACTGTGTTGACAGGCATCAAGTTTAGTGCTGCTGCAGCTAGCTTTCCAGAGCCTGGGAGTGGTATATGGAGATTTAGGGACTTCGCCTTTGTATGTTTTTTACAATACATTTCCTGATGGAATCGAAGAACCTGAAGATGTGATCGGAGCTCTCTCATTGATCATTTACTCCCTCATTTTAATTCCACTCCTCAAGTATGTCTTCATTGTTTGTAGAGCCAATGATAATGGTCAAGGTAAAACATCAATTGATTTTCAATCATTCTTTGTCATGGATTAAGGGTGTTGAGTTGTGATATCATGTTATTTGTGAAAGCAGGAGGAACGTTTGCTCTGTATTCATTACTATGTCGACATGCAAATATAAAGACAATCCCAAATCAAGATCGAAGTGATGAGGAGCTTACAACTTACAGTCGTTCCACCCTCCATCCAAATTCCTTTGCTGATAAAACAAAGAAATGGCTTGAGAAAAATGCTTTCAGGAAAAATGCACTTCTTCTTCTTGTTCTTGTTGGCTCTTGCATGGTCATCGGAGATGGTGTTCTCACTCCCGCAATTTCAGGTCTTAACATTTTAATTATATCTTAAATTTTCTTCTCATCGGAAAAAGAAAACAATTGAGATCCGCGAGTACCTATGTTGCCTTGATTTAACTTGATCCGTAGAAAAGGATCCACCACCGAGGCTTGAGCCCTAATGGGATCTCTTCAGGCAAATAAGTTCCTGTCCCCATCAACATGAAGGCAGTATATAGCCATTAACGTGGAATTGGGGATTCGAACTTACATCTTTTTCACTGATTATCCCAACGTACTTATCATCTGACTGTCATGTTTGATGATTTTTCAGACCTTTTAAAGCTATAACAATGTGTTGGATATTACTAATTGAAATAAATAAAAAAAAATGTAGCATCAAACGAAATCTAATCTTGTTTGAAATTTATATTAAACATTAATTGTGTCACTTCAATGAATGATTAGTTATTCATTACACCACTAAAATTACACAAATCATTTTTCAACTAAAGGTATTAACTAATATTGATTTTTCTTTCCTTGTCTTGTTTGGGTTTTTACAGTTTTATCAGCTGTGAAAGGAATCAAGCTGGAGCATCCAGAGATAAGTAATGGTAAAGAACACTGACGTTAATGATTACTTGGTGCTTACATGTATGAGTAATTTATCACATATATCCAGCAAGCTTTATTGAATTATAAATCAACAAATATAATTACGATATGAGACATTTTTTATTAAATATTTTGATTAATGTATTAATACATAAAACTTAACATATATTATAATTAGATTGATTGATAAATAATTTAAACTGATAGTTTACATATATTATTGATCCCATCGTATGATGGGAATTTGGTTTGTTAAATGTGCAGATGTGGTGGTGGTGATAGCAGTAGTAATATTAGTAATATTGTTCAGTGTTCAGCAGAATGGAATGAACAAATTCAGTTGGATATCAGCTCCAATTTTGCTGCTTTGGTTTATACTAATCGGATCTATTGGAATATTCAACATTTGCAAATATGATAGAAATGCTTTAAAAGCATTTTCACCCACTTATGGTTATTCATATCTTAGAAGCGGAAGAGGTAGTTTCACTTCCCTTGGAGGCATAATACTTAGCATTACTGGTATTCTCTAACCTTTTGTTTCCTATTATTCTTCTTTTATGTCCTATGAAGATATGCATATAATTCTATCATTTGATGGCTCATTATGAAAAATTATTTTTCGATCTTTGATGAATAGTTTATAGAAATGCAGTTTAAATGATTCATATCGCATTAACAGGGTTTTTTGTTTGTTTTGGCAGGAACAGAAGCATTATTTGCAGACTTATCGCATTTTTCAGTTCCAGCGATTCAAATAGCATTTACAGTGGTAGTATTTCCTAGCCTTCTTTTGGCCTATACTGGACAGGCTGCTTACCTTATGAAACACAGAGATCATGCCCAAGATGCTTTTTATCTTTCTATTCCAGGTTTCTTCTATTTCTCATCTTATATATATAAGATAAAAATTTTTGAAAATTAACTTTACAAAAATTTAAATCATCTAATCTTAATATAAAACAAAGAAATAAAACCCATCATTTCCAATAATTTCCCTCCTTTAGCATTAGAAAGAGGTAGGCTTGGCCCCTGCCTAAAAATTTCATTTTACATACAAATTATAAAAATTGAAAATTAATAGATATGATGACGATATTATATTATTGCAGAAAGTGTATATTGGCCGGTGCTAATAATTGCAACATTTGGAGCAGTGGTAGCTAGTCAAGCCACCATATCAGCAACATTTTCATTAATCAAGCAAGCTCTTGCTGTTGATTGTTTTCCAAGAGTTAAAGTTGTTCATACTTCCAAGAAAGTTCAAGGCCAAATTTATATTCCAGATATTAATTGGCTCCTTATGATTCTTTGTGTTGCTGTCACTGTTGGCTTCAAAAATCAAATCCAAATTGGAAATGCTTCTGGTAAGTTTTAATCTCTTAGTTCCTCAGTTTTAGCATTTCTTTTTTAAGACTCAGAACTTGAAATCTTTGATCAAATGATATGAGTTCTTTGTCATGTTTACCCAATCTACCTTAAAGAAAAGAAATTTTTGAAAGTATAATAGGAAAATATGAATTTATCGGTTTGATGCGGAAATGTACAGGTGCTGCAGTGGTGATAGTGATGCTAGTAACAACATTCCTCATGATTCTAGTAATGCTATTAGTGTGGCGTTGCCATTGGATAATTGTCTTAATCTTCACAGCTTTATCACTCATCGTTGAAGGCACTTACTTCATCGCTGTACTTTTCAAGATCAATCAAGGTGGCTGGGTCCCTCTTGCTATTGCTGCAGTTTTCTTCACCATCATGTTTTTATGGCATTACGGCACTGCCAAACGCTACGAATTTGAGATGCATAGTAAGGTTTCGATGGCTTGGATTCTCGGCATTGCTCCGAGTTTGGGGCTAGTAAGGGTGCCTGGTGTTGGGCTAGTATACACTGAGCTTGCACATGGTGTGCCTTATGTTTTTTCCCACTTCATCACCAACCTGCCTGCCATTCATTCTGTTGTTGTATTTGTTTGTATCAAGCATCTCCCTGTTTACACAGTTCCTGAAGAAGAAAGGTTTCTCGTCAAGCGAATCGGACCAAAAGACTACCATTTGTTTCGATGTGTAGCTAGATATGGATACAAAGACCTGCATAAAAAGGACGAGGAATTCGAAAACAAATTGTTCGATGTACTTTTGGCATATGTTCGGGCTGATTCCTTGCTCGAGTTTAATTCAGATTCTGATGTATATAGTCCGGTAGGAGGAGGAGAAGAAGAAGAAGTGCTGGAGATTGAGCGGGCCAGCAGTAGCAGTGCCAGCGATGGGCTTTCCTCCGTTGTGGATGTGACAATCTCCTCCACGACCTCAGGGTCGACCCAAATGGGGGGATGGGAAGCAAAGAAGGAAAGGGAAGAGGGGAGAAATGGGAGGCAAGATGAGGTACAGAAATTGAAGAGTTGTAGAGAAGCAGGAGTGGTGCATATACTAGGAAAAGCAGTAGTTTTAGCAAGGAAAGATTCAAGGTTTTACAATAAAATAGCTATTAATTACGGATATTGTTTACTGAGAAAGTTGTGCAGGGAAAACAGCATGATTTTAAATGTTCCTCGGGAGAGTCTTCTGAATGTTGGACAAGTCATTTATGTATAATCCTTCTCTAACCATTATATAGGTTTTAATAAATCAACTGAAGTTAGATGTTCTATATTATCAGTATTATGCCAAATATGCGGTTAAACATGGATTAATTGATTCAAGGTAAAAGGGGGGCAAAGTCTTTGTGTCATGGGATGACACAAGAATAGATTTAAAGGCTCTTCCTCGATACATTTATGTAAGTATTTGCAAGTCGTATAATGGAAGTATCCAACTCTCATTATGATTCATGGGTGCATCATTTTTTGAATGTCCCATATCTATTTACATGTAAATATATTCTAAACTTATGATGAATTATTCTTTATAGATTAATTTTGAAAAAACATAACATCTAAGATCTTACTTTATATTACATTTTCAATAAAAAGTAAATTTGATCAGAACATTAACAATAGATGTATTGATTGTTTCGTAATAAAAATAAATAATTTTAAATTATAATTAAATTATTTTCAATCCCTTTCTTCAATATATGTTTTTTAATAAATTCATTTCATTTACCAATGAATATCCATTCATAATGAATTCTCATAAATAATTTTAGTATATATAATATAAAATTCATTTAAATCAAACATCAATATTTTACATTTATAAATGAATTTCATAAATTTATCCCATAAATTAAGAAATGGCTAATAATCCATGTATATGTCTGATTTTAAAAATAAATTAGTAGATTTATATATTTAAAAAAAAGAAAAAGAAAATAAAATGTGGAAATGAGAACAATGTAAGTGCCAGTAATTGAGCTCTTGAACCAGGTCCCATCCATTTATTATACTTCTCATTTAGGTCGGGAAAAATGTTTTTTTCTTTTTAAATTCCCCCCCTTTCTATTACATTTATTTTTTATGAAGAAATATAATAAATAATATTCTAAACAAAATTAATCTTCTTCTTAAATAATGATTTAGAAAAAAACTAATTAATGCATTTTTCAATCTTATTCGATTGGATTAAACAAAATTAACTAATATATTTATGTATCATAAATTTAGTCTCAGATATAAATTAAACATATTTATTATATATATATAGATCATAATGAGATATGATATTTGAATAATAATTCATATAATAGAGGTTATCTTGAAAGAAATATACATAATATAATTAATTAATTTAAATAAATAAGTTAATAAAATATGATTAAAAAAATATTATGAATATTTAAATGAATTATAAATAGAGATAATACAAATAAATAATTACATTAGAAATAATTAGGAATGAACAAGTAAGCTGCTGAAAGAAACTCCCACATATTCAATCAGAGTAACCAAAATGTTAGCATTGAAATCATTATTATGGGATCAAATTGTAGTAATCTTTGATGATAGCATGATCAAGGTGTATCTATTTTGGATTTTGTTTACAGATGGATATCCTTCTATAAATGGGTGATTATCCTTTCACATTTTCAATAAAAACTGAAAATGTCCAAGATAGAGAGGGATTAACTGTCATCGTCGAAACTTCCATTAATGGCCATAACAATGGAGATTTCCTGCGCAGAGTTCCAATCCGAGAAGGAGAAGGAGAAGGAGAAGGAGGAGAGCAAAACCCAAGGAGGAAAAAAACGGAAAAAGGGGAAAACTTCCGTAGAATGAAGCTCTGGTGTAGTCCACGTGGCCAGATATAAGTGGTTTGGCAGAGGCTGCTTTGCTTTCTCTGTATCTCTCTCTCTCTCTCAATGTCTCTCTCATGGGGTTGCCTGCCATGTCAGAAGAAAGCAATCAAAAGTTAAAAAAAAAAAAAAACTAAAACCAAAACTAAACCTAAGCCCCCCTTCCCCGTCCTACGACCCCGGCGATTCCGTATCCATTTTTTTTTTGAAAAAATTAATTATTATATATAGATATATGTATATATATATATATATATATATATAAAGTGGGAGTAATAGTCGTTGTCTATAATTAATTTTTCTCAATTTGTTGGCGTGTGTGTATGAGTTTGTGTGCGTGTGTGGGGGTGTTTTCCCTTTCTCTCTCTCCATCTATCTATCGTTGGCTTTTCTCGTATTTCTCACCTTATGCCCTAATTTCCTCTGCCCTTCACCACTGTTTGATTCTCCCTATTCCCCTTGTTTGATTTTGATTGTTGCATCTGATTCCTTCATTTGAGTTTCCCTCCTTTTGTTTAATCTTTTGAGGTGGGGGTTTTTGATTCTGTTTCTCTGCAGGATATTGGTGAGTTTTAAGAGCTTCTTTTCTTATGTTTTAGCTAATAATTGTTTTTCTTCTATGTTGTTTGTTTATGATTTTGCTATTTTGTTTGTGGGTTTTGATTTTCTTGGAGTTTTGAGCTAGTTGTTGGTTTTTGTAGTATTTACTTGATGTAGGAGTTATTGCATGTAGTTTGTTGATTGCATTGGCTTTGTAATTTGAGATTTAGATGTCTTGTTCTTCCGAAGGATGTGGTGTCATTACTATATAGCTAATGTGACGAGAGGATAATGTGGGGGTGGAAATTGGTTTCATATAAATGTGCTGGTATGTTTGAGTTCATTTCGTTTGAATTTTCAATTTTGGCTCTTGAAATCAAGAAATGCGCTTGCTTGCTGCTTGACATTCTATGCTTAACTTGTTTAGTTTAGATTAGATGATTCAAGTCATGGCATTTAAGACTAGAGCTTGTATGGTCATGATTTAGTAGCTATCTTCTGATTTGGTAGTAGGTTGCTTGGTTTTGTTGATTGTAATGTAATAGGGATTTAGTTAATATATGAACTAGTATTTGATCTTATGTCATTAGGCCGCATAACTGTTAGCAGGTCACAATCTGCAGTCTATAAGCTCCATCTGTTACTTAAATGTAGTTCATGCCTAGTGTAAAAGTTTGGAAACTGATCTTTATTTACCCTATACGTATCTCCTATCACATTTTAGTTAGCAAAGTGCAGCCTGAAGCTTTACTTTAAGATGTCTTAGGTTTACAGTTTCTATGTCTGGGTTGTCTTAGAATCCTCACGTCCGTCGGATTTAATCTTGATTTTGCACTTTTCATTTCAATTTTACACATAGTGCTGCTCTTTCTTGGATCCATTTGCTCAATATGAGACCTTGTTTCCAAATGTGAATTCTTTGAAGTTTTGCTTGCATGTGCATGTTTCTGCACGTCTTTCTTTTTGGTACTTGTTATTTGTTCCATTCATTTTTCTTATCGTCATTCGTACACAAAACAAGTGCATGTTCACTTTCTCTTTTAATGTTGCTGTAGCTTCTAGTTCATATCAAAAGCACTTGATGTACTGGCTCATTCTGTTTGTGTTGTTATTGATACTTGCTTATTGCATTACCTTTAAGAAATTGAGCAAGAGTTTAAAGTTTATATTTCCTTAGATTGCTTTCATGAATTTTTTTTCTTTGGATATGTTTTGCTAATTTGTTGCTTTGCTTGTGTTAGTTTTAGTTGTAAATGTGCTGCAGAGAATAGCATAATGAAAGATAACGAATCAACAACTAGTAAAATGATAAACAGAAACTGGGTGTTGAAGCGCAAACGAAAAAAGATTCTAAATGGACGGGTTCTTACCAAAGGGAAGGAAGAAAATTTGGCAGCCGTGGAATCTTCTAAGGCTACTTCTATGGCTAAACGCAAGCCAAAAAGTGACCTAGGTTCTAATCTATCTTCGTCCAAGAAGAAAGGAAATGATGGGGTAAGCTGTGATTTATTATTTTTAGTGTTCTACTATGTGAACTATGCCCAGTGTATCCTAGAATTCCTTAATGATAAGTTGGTGGTTGCGCAAATGTCTCAGATGTTATTTCGTGAATTTATGTTCCATAGACTTTTGATAATTCATGAAATTGTTTAGGGGAAGTCTTGTTAATTGATAACTTGTTGGAGAAGTGATACCACATGAAAAAAATATTAGAATTTCCAGCAGTATATAAATGAAGAAAGTCAGGCCTAGCAAAAGCCAATGTGGTTCCAATTCCACTTATATGATGAAAATTTTTCTGACTTTAATCTGTTGCTCTTCAGTTCTATGGAGATCTACATGCTAATAGTGCTTAAGATGGTCCAATGGATGGATGATCTAGGCACTATAAAAAAATCTATGACAGAGATATGAGACCTTCTTCTTGGGTATAGGCTTGTCTTGGAAGTCCTGTGAGTTTTCACTATTGGAGGAAACTAGATTTCTTTGATCACCTATGTCCTCTATGTCAAGATTTGGTGCTTTGTGATGGAGGTGTTGCAATGGACTTGGTACGCCAGTGACCATTGATCTTAATTCTAGTTGCATTTAGAGAGGAGAGTTATGTTAAATAATTTAAGAAAATAGCATGATATTTAACTGGAGAAGATTAGACCTTGTAGCTATGCAATGTGAGGTTTTAACAGGAGCCTTTTATAATGGGATCATCTTGCTCTTCTTCCTAAACTACAAAAGATTTTATTTCCACTTATGACATGAATAAAATTTTCATCAAATTTTTTTCTTAAATGGAAAAATGTCATGTGAGGCCTCTTGAGGCCATGTTACTCTTCTGTAATTGTTTGTTAGACTTTATATTTTTAAAAAAATAATAACAACAATATATTGAAGTGCTCATATTGTTGTGCAAATAAAACTTGTTTTATTCACATTTAAACCAAAGAACACTCTTTTCAGTTGTCAACCACATTTCTTGGAAATCAACTAATTCTGACCAATCTGGTTTTCCTGCCTTTGATGCAAGCTTTCCTATATGATCATTTTTACAGGTAGAAGTTACTGTAAGTGAATGATCCAAAGTGAAGCATGGGGTTGTTTGAATTTTTCTTTTGTAATGCTAATGCATCTTTCTCATGTTCTCTACTTTCTTACACACAGTGTTGTTCTTTCTTTGTCTTCATCCTGTTTTCCGTTTTCTTCCTATTGTTATGAAGTTTTATATCCAAGCATAATCATTCTTGGTAACAACTCAAGTTCATGATTATGTTTGTTAAACTACTGAGCACATGTTTTTAGGAAATCCCTAGAATATATATTTTTTGTTAAAGAAGTCTTTTTGATCGTTAGAGGAAGTTATTCTTTCTTTATTTGCTGCAATCTTGACTTGAAATCTACCCTTTTCAGTATTACTATGAATGTGTGATCTGTGACCTTGGTGGCAACTTGTTGTGTTGTGATAGCTGTCCCCGGGTGTACCATCTTCAGTGCCTTGATCCACCTCTTAAGGTATGCATTTGTAAATTATTGTTTCTGTTGACTTGTAAGCAAAATTCATCGTACAATTGATACTTCATACTTGTTATCTTGTCTTGATATCATTACAACTTATATTTTTAAAGCGCATTCCATTGGGGAAGTGGCAATGCCCAAAGTGCTGCCAACAAAGTGATCCACTCAAGTCCATTACCCAACTGGACTCCATTTCAAAGAGGGCAAGAACAAAAGTGATCTCAACAAATCCAAGAACTGGAGCTAGAACAGCCGATGCTGACAAAGTGTCTCAGCTTTTTGGAAGCTCTGTTCTCTCCAGTCGAAGGTCCTCAAGCAAAGGAAAATCTGCATTAACTTTAGGGATTAAATCTGATGAAAAGGAGCCAGCATCTTCCTTGGATGCATCTAGTAGTATTAAGCCCAGTGATCCAATTATTGGTGGTTCTACTGAAGGCACCTCCTCATGTCCACATGATGAGGATTTGAAGAAACCTGATACACCTCCACCTGGCTCACCTACTGACAAGAAGGCGATTTCTCCTTCTGAGGAAACTTTGACTCATAATAAACTTGCAAACTCTGGGCAAAATGAGGAAGCCTCTGAAGGAAAGCATGAATCTTGTTCTAATAATGGATCTGCAAGAACAAAGATTGTTCTTGCAATTGGTGCTGCCACTGAGAAAGATAGAAAAAGAAAACATGATGGCGACAATGAGGATAGTGTAAAGAAGCCTAGGACTGACAAAGGAAAACGCACTTCTAAGAAACGTGGATCTCTATCCAATTTTCCAATTCCTGGAAGTAGTAAATTGCAGCAAAAAAGGAAAACTGTTAGCCATGGGGTACCTACAGCTCCTTCAAAGAGCACTGTTATAGCAAAGGATTTACAGGTGCAGGCAATGGATGAGGTACTTACTTTTCCTTCACTTATGTATTCCATTAGTTTCTGTAGATCCTTTCTTTGTTTAACTGAATTTCTTGGAAATTTCTCCCCATAAACCAGTCTATTAATGATTGAAATACCAGTTGCTAAATGGTGCAATGCTGTAGCACCTGACTATTTTGAACATTTTTTTGCATTATAATTCTGTTTTACATTTAGTTTTTATTTTTACACATTTAGTCATTACTTTCATAACTAGATCTACATGTAATGTCTTCCTATCTAATTCCATTTTTTAGAGTGGCATGGTTCTTCATTCGTTTTTCATACCATGCTGATTGCATACCATGGCTACCTGAATTCATAGGTTGAACTTGAATTGAGCATGATAAAATCAATACGGTATGTTCTTTTCTTACTGGGTAGTAATTCCAATCACCGTCAAATCTACTATGTTCAGAATATAATTGTTTGGACTGGAAGTCTTTGCTGTTGTGCTTTTTTTATTTATGTACATGAATTGAGCGGTATAAATCTGTATTTTATGTTCTTTTCTTATTGGTTGGTAATCCCAAGTACTGCTTGAACTTAATAGAGTCAAAGGTAATAGTTGGGACTGAAAGTCTTTCCTGTTACTTATGATTTTATAATTGATGAGTTCATTTTATCAGAAGCTTCCTGAGGAACATGTTCACCAATCAAATGAGTCAGGTAAAGCTGGAGGTAATTTGGACAAGATGCAGATATGTGAAGATCTTGTTATCCCTGAACTTCAACAGGTTAATCAACTCAGCATGAAAATTTATAGAATTTTATCTCGTGTCACATGTGTGAAAACAAAAACCATTTGGTCTCAAGTTTTTAGCATAGAGGTTTTGACAAATTCCAGTTTACCATTTGTTATGATGTCACAGGTTGATCGGGTTTTGGGATGTCGAATTCAAGGTGATAATACAAGTTCTTCACATAATATGTCCTTGATCACCGCAGATGACTTACCTTCTGATGAATCTCTTATTCCAGAGACCCATATGAGAGAGGAAAATTCTATTTGTGATATTGATTTAGATGTAGCCGTGGCTCAAAATCTTGCAGTGGGTTGTCCTGGTGTCAATCAAGTTTCTGACAAGGGAGAACGGATGAAAGGCAAGATCAAAGAGGAAAAAATGCATGCATATGATAGACTTGCAAGTAAAGAGGACAAAGAAGAGAATGCCAAGGATTTAGCTGGAAAAGATGACAAGGATTTTTGTTCCAAAGACATAAATGGTAAGGATGGAAACCAGTCTCAAGTTCCTACAGAAGATTCTGTTAAACAGCCTGAAAAGGTGATGACAGAGGAGAACATTGATGTAAGTCAGGAAATCATTGAAGTTCCCAGGGTTAATGAGCTGCATTTATCTTCTGATACTCGACCTGTTGAAGTCACAGATGTTGAAATGAAAATTAGTGATAATGTTCAAAATAAAGTTCAGGAGAGCAGGATGGAATCAGTTAGTGTAAATGGTGGGCCAATATATGAATTCTTTGTTAAGTGGGTAGGGAAGTCTCACATACACAATAGTTGGATTTTGGAATCTCACCTGAAACTTCTTGCAAAGAGAAAACTGGAAAATTACAAGGCAAAGTATGGAACTGCTGTAATAAATATATGTGAGGAAAAGTGGAAGCAGCCGCAACGTATAATTGCACTTCGTGCTACTAGAGATGGTGCACAAGAAGCCTTCGTAAAATGGACTGGTCTTGCTTATGATGAATGCACATGGGAAAGACTGGATGAACCAGTTCTGTTAGAATCTTCACATCTGATTGATCAGTTTAATCATTTACAACAGCAAACATGGGAAAAAGATGCTAAAAATGGCACTTCTGTTATAAAGAGGAGTGATGGTCAGCAAAATGAGATTGGTAATCTAACCGAGCAACCCAATGAACTGAAAGGAGGAAGCTTGTTTCCCCATCAACTTGAAGCATTGAATTGGTTGCGCAGGTGCTGGCACAAATTGAAAAATGTGATCCTTGCTGATGAAATGGGGCTTGGGAAAACAGTATCCGCTTGTGCTTTTATTTCATCATTATATTTTGAGTTCAAAGCTTCGCTGCCTTGCTTGGTCTTGGTTCCTCTTTCTACAATGCCTAACTGGCTTGCAGAGTTTGCCCTGTGGGCTCCTGGCATAAATGTTGTGGAATATCATGGGAGTGCAAAAGCAAGGGCCGTAATTCGCCAATATGAATGGCATGCTAGTGATCCAAATGAGATGAACAAGAGAACCACATCATACAAATTTAATGTTCTTTTAACAACTTATGAAATGGTTCTTGCTGACTCTTCCCATTTGCGTGGAGTTCCTTGGGAAGTTCTTGTGGTTGATGAGGGTCATCGTCTTAAAAATTCAGGTAGTAAGCTGTTCAGCTTGCTCAATACATTCTCTTTCCAACATCGTGTTCTCTTGACTGGTACCCCTCTTCAGAATAACATTGGTGAGATGTATAATTTACTTAATTTCTTACAGCCGGTTTCATTTCCTTCTCTATCTTCATTTGAGGAAAAATTTAATGACCTCACAACTGCGGAAAAAGTGGAAGAATTGAAAAAACTTGTTGCTCCTCACATGCTTCGTAGGCTTAAAAAGGATGCTATGCAAAATATCCCTCCAAAGACAGAACGAATGGTTCCTGTTGAGTTGACTTCTATTCAAGCTGAATATTATCGTGCAATGCTAACAAAGAATTATCAGATATTACGGAATATTGGAAAAGGGGTTGCTCAGCAATCCATGCTGAACATCGTAATGCAGTTAAGAAAGATTTGCAATCATCCGTATCTCATACCAGGTACTGAGCCTGATTCAGGGTCGGTAGAATTTCTTCATGAAATGAGAATAAAAGCATCTGCAAAGCTCACTCTACTGCATTCCATGCTGAAATCCTTATACAAGGAAGGCCATAGAGTTCTTATCTTTTCCCAGATGACCAAGCTTCTGGACATCCTTGAGGATTATTTGACTATAGAATTTGGGCCAAAAACATATGAGAGGGTGGATGGATCTGTATCAGTCTCTGATCGTCAGACAGCAATTGCCCGTTTTAACCAGGATAAGAGCAGGTTTGTGTTCTTGTTATCAACACGGTCTTGTGGCCTAGGAATCAACTTGGCAACAGCTGATACTGTTGTAATTTATGATTCTGACTTTAACCCACATGCTGATATCCAAGCAATGAACCGAGCACATCGAATTGGACAGTCAAATAGGCTTTTAGTGTACAGACTTGTTGTTCGTGCAAGTGTCGAGGAGCGTATCCTGCAGCTTGCTAAAAAGAAACTGATGCTTGACCAGCTTTTTGTGAATAAATCTGGATCTCAGAAGGAAGTGGAAGATATTCTTCGATGGGGAACAGAGGAACTTTTCGGTGATTCTTCTAGCTTGAATGGTAAAGATGCTGGTGAAAATAATAACAACAAAGATGAGGCTGTAATTGACATAGAGCAAAAGCAAAGAAAAAGGGGCGGTGGCCTTGGGGATGTGTACAAGGATAAATGTACAGATGGTGGCACCAAGATTGTCTGGGATGAAAATGCAATTGCAAAGTTGCTTGACCGGTCAAACCTTCAATCTGGGACGGCTGATGCAAGTGAAGGGGATTTTGATAATGACATGCTTGGCTCCGTTAAGGTGATGAGTTAGACCCTTGTTGCTGTGGTGCATGCTTATTTTTTGAAATTCATAAACTGCAAAATAGAAAAATAGCTTGATTTTGCCATTACATAGTAAACGTAAAATATTAGAGATACTTGACCATTCGTAATGCTTCACCTAATAACATATGCTTTCAGGTAGATTGATTTCTTGACATGGTATTAGTGTTTCTATGATTGGTAGGTATAAAGCTCAATTTATGGAAATCTCCATTATTAAATATAAAACTTCAGCATAAAGTATAAGTGGGTTTGTGCATTTTCTTGCTTCGAGTCCAATGAACATTTGCATACGGGTAGGGATAGGCATAATTTGGTTAACTGGCCAAGTTTTTGGTTAATCCACTGAAAATGCAGTTCGGTTAGCTGGCCAAAAATTATTCAGTTTGGTTCTGGTTAATGGTTAAGTTAATTGGTTTGATTAATGATTAATCACATTATTAATTCTGTTAACCAATTTAACTGAAATTTTAAATAAAGTTATATTTTTTAAAAAATATAATGAGTTTACATAAATAAAATACTTTTAAAAGTATCATGTTTTTAAGTTAACTAGATAGTAAAATTAATAAAGAATATATAATAATGTTTTATATTAAAATACTATTTTTTAAAAAAATATTATAAATTTTGGTTAATTAGTTGTTTAATTGAAACTGAAAAAAAATTTGGTTCAGTTCAGTTAGTCTATAGAATTAATTAAAAAAATTCTAATCAATTAACCAAAATTACTTGGTTTGGTTCAGTTTGGTTACGGATTAACTGAACGCCCACACTTATGTGAGGTGTATTAGAGATACATGCCCATTCCTGAGACATTAACTAATAGCTTAAACTTTTGGGTTTGGTTTCTTGGGTTAAAATAAAACCAAAACTTGCTAGACTGAAGTAAAACAGTTTACACAGAGTTGAGGCTCAGTTTTACCGCAGCTGATGTGAAAGCTTGAAAAGGTAGGAAGTTGTATCTTATGAATATCAATCTTTTTATGAGAGTTATGATAGCATTCGGGGCAAGGCAACAAGGCATAATAGGTTATGAAACTTAGGCACCAGGCATAAGGGCCAAACAGTAAAAAGTAAAGAGGTGAAGTGGGATACAAGAGAGGTCGATTGGTCTTCAAATCTTATTTGTTTTGTGCATTGTGATGTTTCAACTCCATTTATATGGCTACAATTATGATTGTCGCTCAGTGCTCCCATAAGTTTTGACTAGGCGTAGAGTTGAAGTTGACCCAACAAACATGTGATATTGGGCTCTTGTTTGAAGGCTTGGAGTTTCTTTACCCATCAGACATATAACTGGGGCCTATTAACAAGAATTCTAAATAAAAATAGAAAATACTTCCTGAACAAGATTCTTAAATAATTGTGGAAAAGAAATTTAAACAGACTAAATAGCTACAAAGTCCCAAATGAAAAAAATTATGGAAGCTGGATTATCCAATATGAATAAAATGCTCTTGCATCTTTATATGTGGATTTGTGCTATTATTATATATACTTTTGTAATGTCAGGCAGCATATTAATGGGCATTGATTGATGTGCCAAGAAATACATTAAAATGAAGCTGTGTTTATTGTTGGTATTGACTTTTATGCAGTCTGTGGAATGGAATGATGAAACACCTGAAGAGCAAGGGGCAGCTGAATCACCTCCTGTTGTTGCTGATGAAATTTGCGGTCAAAACTCTGACAGAAAAGATGATAATCTGGCCACAACTCCTGAAGAAAATGAATGGGACAGGCTTCTGCGCTCAAGGTGAGAGCCTTTGTGCTTATTTATCATTTTTTCCTTGAAATTTTTTTTTGCTTAATATTTTCCTGTGATATGCTGTCAATAAGAAACTCTTTTTGTCCCATTATTGAAGAAATAATTTATGTGATATGGTGGCTGAGAGGAGGTGCTATTTTATTTGTTATGCTATCTGTGTGGATATTTTCACCGTTTCCTATCTGGTACCAACCATAACGTTGAAGAATCATCTATTGGATAAAATTGATCAGTCCAAGATAGCTTGTATGTCCAAAATTGCTGCTTGTTTATGTAACAAATCAAGACTGGACTCAAGTTATTGATTCTAGTTACTTCAGAAATGATATAGGTTTTGACTTGATTCAATTCAAATTATGCTTGTTAATTTTTATAGGCTATCAATTTCAGCAGTCAATTCCCACACACTCAACTCAACACAACTAAAACTTTAATCAGCTACGAATTATTTTTCTTTTCCCACTCAATTTCCACATGTTTTAAAAAGTTAATGTGCTATCAGGATAGGTTTGGTATGGTTTTCTAATAATCAGAAATATAGGGGGTGGTGTCGTTGCTGCATTCAGTTGAGCATTTTTTAAGTATCAATTGGATGTTCAATCCGTGTTGCCCTTGAGAGAGAGAGAGAGTTTTATAGTATACCACATTGCTAGTATAACTGTGTTAAAAAGTTTTAATAGTAGCAAGGACCAACCACGTAAGTGATTAATTATATTAATTTTGAATATGTTTATAACCATGCTCAACAAGATCTGTTTCAGTTGATGATAATTATAGAATGTTGTTGCACTACACATTTCATTGCTAACCTGGCACATTATCCTAAATTTGACGTTCTTTTTTTACTGGGTTTTAGATGGGAGAAATATCAAAGTGAAGAGGAGGCAGCTCTTGGTCGAGGGAAGCGCCAAAGAAAAGCTATTTCTTACAGGGAAGCTTATGCTCCCCATCCAAGTGAAACATTGAGTGAGGTACATATTATTTGTTTCCTTCACTTGAAGAAATCACTTCCATGAGACTAATAAAATATTTTCTATGATGTGAATTATGATTATAATGGTTGTGGTTGTGTTCATTTATGTCACATTCCTTGCAAAGATTGCAATCACTAGCTGAACAATGATTCCTCGTCTTAAAGAGGAAAACTGTGTTCATTTTGCGATCTTCTTGTCGGGGCTCATTTGTACTCTTTCTTGCCCAGTATCACTTCTTTCTTTTGTTGTGTGTGCACTGATTATATGTGCCTTTGATGTTATTCATTCAATGAACTGAGAAAAAAACTGGAGATCGGCAATTATTTGCTGTATTCTCATTCCTGTGAGTAATTGTCTAAATTTTTTCCCCCATGAGTTGAGTGAATGTTGCATCCTTCTTTGGCTCATGGTGTATTAGAGTCACTTTATATTTCCTCACCTCGACTCATTTTGCTTCTCCAACTTTCATAAAGATTCATTTGCCATATTCCTTCTTCTAACGTAGAACTTCTCACGTTCATCTGGTTTAACACATCCAACATTAACAAGTACCATTACTGCTCCTTGCATTGGCATTTTTGTGTATATTATAGTTCTGATGTAGAGGATTAAATTTTTAGTTTGGAGCAACCCTAACCCATTTTGAGAAATGAAGCAGGATGCCGTATCTTTCAAATGACTGCTAGTTCTCTCATATAACCTTCAATATTGCTATGATGATCGCCAAAAATTTTTTTTTTTTTGGTTTTCAAAATAAGTAATTCTAATTATTACCTTGCAAAGCAGAGTGGTGGTGAAGAAGAACGGGAGCCAGAGCCAGAGCGGGAATATACACCAGCTGGACGAGCTCTGAAAGCAAAATAGTGAGTAAATTTTTTTTTTCCTCGTATCTCTGGTGTTACTGTGCTTGTTAGTTGTCAAGATTGAAACTGAATTTCAATTTTTAAAAAAATATATATATTTGGATCACTTGAGGGAATGAGAAAATTTGGGAATTTTGATTTCAGATTATATGATGGGGCTTTAACTCTGAATCCGAACCTTGATTTTAGTTCGAAGATCTCATTATCTAACAGTTTCTTCTTAGTGATAAGAAAGAGCTACTCCTTGTAGTGTTAAACCAGAATTACTTGAATCTCTTTTACACAAGGTGGATTACCAGACAAAAGAAAGACGGAGGCATATGCATTTTCAAAATGTGAATTTTGTTGAACTAAGACCTCGTCCCAAATAAGTCGGTGTGATAGCATGCTTAGAAAGTGACAACACAAAGCACGAGCTATCTTGCAAATTAAACTTTAAGGAAAATATGGAACTAAAGAATTTAATGTGAAATCGTAAATTGTTTCATTATTTTTCTTTTAAAATGCAGTGCTAAACTTCGTGCGAGACAAAAAGAGAAACTTGCTCAGCGAAATGCAGTTAAAGAATCTGGTGCCAACGAGGAAAAAATTCTTGTACCTGAGTTACTTCTTTCAGACTCGAACCACCCAATCATTAATGAGAGGGACAAGGATCAAGTGCTGGAGTTTGTTCAACAAGTCAGAGAGAAGTCTTCAGTAATTGACTTGGAGGATAATAAATACCCCCAGCCACTAGATATGCCAAAGAGCAAGGCTGACTCAACTTTGAGGCTGGGTCGCTTGTCAAACATTAGAATAAACAGTCATTTGGATCTTTCTTATGACACCATACCTGGTCAACGGTGTCAGGGTGCAGGCCGTTTTAGCTACAACTTGTTGCCTGTTCTAGGACTCTGTGCTCCCAATGCTAATCAGTCAGACTCGTCACATAGAAACTCTTCAAGAAGACAAAGCAAGCTAGCACTTGGACCTGACTTTCCGTTTTCTCTTCCCCCGTCCTCTGGAACTTCAGTTGATATAGATGTAAGGCACCGGGACATTACCCCTGGCAAGCCAAGGTTCGAAGATACATCAGCTGAACCTCTACAACAGCACCTTAAAAATAGTTTGTCTGATAGTTGCCTCCCATTTAGTCAGGTATTACCCTCCTCACACACACAAATGTACTCAGTGACGGCTTTTGCATCATAAGTACGTGCCCTACCTTGCAAGTACTTCTAATGCATCGCATCTAAAGATGCACGCTGAATTCCTTCACTTATATTGTGATTGCTAATCCATTTTTACTTCTGCTTTCTGCAGTGTCCTCTCCCTGTACAGCAGGAGACCTCTGATCGTTTTGAGAGTTCAAGTTCTAGTTTTGCTAATTTCCAGGAGAAAATGTCGCTGCCTAATTTACCTTTTGACGATAAGTTGTTGCCCAGATTCTCAGTTCCTGCCAAGAGTTTGCCAACACACCTTGACTTGTTACCTAGTTTATCGCTTGGAGGCAGGCTGGAAACTGTAAATGACTCTATGCGGGACCTTCCAGCCATGCCGCCACTACCAAATCTGAAATTCCCTTCTCAAGATGCACCAAGATATAATCAGCTAGATAAGGAGATGCCTCCAATACTAGGTTTGAGTCAGATGCCATCCGCCTTTCCGCAGTTTCCTGAAAACCATAGGAGGTTGCTTGAAAACATAATGATGAGGACCAGCGGTGGATCAAATAACTTGCACAGAAAGAAATCAAGAGTTGATGGTTGGTCAGAAGATGAACTTGATTTTCTTTGGATTGGGGTGCGTAGGCATGGACGAGGTAATTGGGATGCGATGCTCAGAGACCCCAGATTAAAGTTCTCTAGGTACAAAAGTTCTGATGATTTGGCAGCTAGATGGGAGGAGGAGCAAATGAAGATCTTGGATGCGCCGCCCTTCTCAAGTTTGAAGACCACTAAGTTGTCAAAGTCTTCCAAGTCAATGCTGTTCCCAAGTATTCCTGAAGGCATGATGGCACGGGCCTTGCATGGTAGTAGGCTTGTTACACCACCGAAGTTTCAGGCACATCTAACAGACATGAAACTGGGCTTTGGTGATCTACCTACGAGCTTCCCACATTTTGAGCCATCGGACCAAATTGGTTTGCAGAATGAGCATTTTGGGCCAATTCCAACTTGGAACCCTGAAAAGTTTCGCACTGCTGGAGATCCTTCTGCTGGACCCTCCACTTCAAATGTTTCTAGTGATATGCCATTCCTACTCAATTCATTGGGATCGAGCAACTTAGGTCCTTTGGGTTCGAATAGCTCTAGTAGCATTGGTTTACACCATAGAGGGGAAGAACATGGGTCTTTGAAGCATGAAAAGTTGCCCAGTCTTCTTGATAGGTCATTGAACAATGTATTACCTGATTCTCAGAATAACGTCGGAAATGGTGAATCCAGCAGTTCTGCTTTGTGCTCTGATCGAAATAAAGGGCTTAACATATCTCATTCAAAGGGAAAAGAAGTAGTTGGAGACGATTCTTCTAAGAACAAGCTACCCCATTGGCTTAGGGAAGCTGTAAGTGCACCTGCTAAACTGCCAGAACCTGATTTACCACCTACTGTATCAGCAATCGCTCAATCGGTTCGTGTATTATATGGAGGAAGTGAGCCGACAATTCCTCCTTTTGTAATACCAGGTCCACCTCCTTCCCAACCAAAGGATCCAAGGCGGATTCTGAAGAAGAGAAAGAAGCGGAGATCGCATCTGTTCAGGCAGTTCCCGCTAGACCTTGCAGAAAGCATGCGGAATTTCAGAAGCAACATTCAAGGCAGCAATATTGTTTCATCTCTCATGCCAGCCCCGACATTTCAGCCGCTTCCACCTTTAATTCCTGGAACCTCACGGATCAATTCTGACCTTAATGCTGAATTTCCTAATTTGAACATCATGAACTCTGTGACATCATCCTATTTAAATCTACCAAAGAAAACAAGCATGGGATTGTCGCCTTCTCCTGAAGTGCTTCAATTGGTGGCATCATGTGTTGCTCCAGGCCCGCACTTGTCATCTGTTTCAGGCATGACCTCGAGCTATCTCGAGACCAACCTACCATCCCCGAAACCAGCCAAACAAGCTGGATTTCCGGTTGCACGGGGTAATGAAAAGAAAAGTACAGATGTAGAAAGGTCGCCTCCTCTTGACACGGAGGTGGCCAATCTTCCGGAAGAGAAGCTTCCAGAAGAGAAAGCAAATCAACCTGACAGTCGGGACTCGAGCAAAAGTCAGGCAGATCCTCAGATTGAGCAGCCTGATGTAGAGGAGATATCATCTGAGGAAACAGTATCAGATCAGGCTGTGCACGAGCATGAGCAGTGACAATGTATCGAGAATGAAAATATGAAACAAGATCATCATTATTATTATGATTAATATTCTTTCAGGAAGTGGGTTTCCAAGGTTTTTCAGTAATGCGCTCAAATTTTTGTAGGCATGATGTAATGAGTGGTAATTAGCGTATATAGAAATCATTTAGAACATCGTGTAAAGTTTACTGTAAGAGAAAATGAAATGCAATAGATTTTCTCTGCTTCTGTATTACTTCATTCCCATTCATCTCCTGGTGCCGCTGCAGCTGCCGCCATTCCTTATAGTTGCTGTTTTTGTGGGGGCAACACTGGATCTTACCCTTCAATAAAATGAAATGAAATAAGTATCCTAAAGATGCCATTACTTTGCAGGTACGGCATCGTATAACAACGTTGAACCATCTTGGACTTTAATTGGGGAGTCCGTACTTACCCGGCCCGTACCGGCGAGTATGATAAAACAGAAAGTTGCGAGTATAGCATCCATTTTCTGTTGACCTAACATTGAAACAAACAGAATTATCTACTCGCCCGATGATGAATTCGCTACTCGCTCGCTCCATGTACTCTTTCCCTCCCTCTCTCTCTTTCACTTTCTATTTTACTTTCCATCTTCTCCGTGTTACTTCTTTTCAGTTCATCTACTTTCTCCATTTTAATTAATTTTGTTACTGTTTTTTGAAATTCAAAATCAATTTAATGAAGTTCGAAACTCTCTTATATTTGTGATGAAATAGGTTAAATCAGTTTTATTTTCAATTTTTTTTTAAAAAAAATGGTTTGATTCAGCAATCAAAATGAAAGAATTTGATGTTCGTGAGACTTTTTGAAATATGATAATTTATCGCATGGAAACTCAGTTCTAGCCTTTCTCCCGGCAAGATGATTATGATGATGACGATGGTTGTTTTTGGCTTGTTCAAGTTGAACATCTGTTGAAATGGCATTTATAGATTACGAGTGTGTTTGACATTGCTCATTGATATTAAGAGATTTACTTTCAAGGCTACTTCTTATAAAAAAAATTTTTAGAAAAATGTACCGGTTTACGTTAACAACCCTTTCGAACAGCAAATTTTCAGAAAGAGAAAAAATAGGTCCGAGGAGTGGTCAAACATGACCTTAGCGGATCGAAGTTCCAATGTTTCCATTTCTCTGCTGTTTGCTACCTTGTTTTGTTTGGTTTTATTTTATTTTATTATGATAGTGTTTGCAACTTGAAATTTTTTTATAATTCTAGCTTTTACTGATAAGGGACTTGTAATTGATTCACATGTATCTTTTTCAGGTTCAAGTGTATATGAAGTTCAGTTATTTCAGGAAAGTAATTGTTCTCTATGGGTATAGATCTAGAACAGCCTTCAGGGGAATGTAATGCAAATGCTAGTTTAGTGGGTGATGATATTTTAAGCCAGCATAGAAATAGAGTTGTTGCCGGTAATTGTGATGATGATGATGCCAGACCGACAATTAGTGGAAGAGTTTTTGACAGTAGAAGTAATGTGTGCTCTGAAGATCGAATAAACTTGAATTCTGTGAAGGGTTTAGAGCCTCAAGATGGCTTGGAATTTGAATCCAAGGAAAAGGCTTTTTCGTTTTATAAAGAGTATGCTAAGTCTGTTGGATTTGCCGCTATAATAAAGGCCAGCCGTAGATCAAGAGTGTTCGGGAAATTTATTGATGCGAAATTTGTATGTACTAGATATGGAAATAAGCGAGAAGCTGGTAATATGGCTGAAATGCAGTATCCTGTTAGTGCCACAAGTATTCCTTTGAAGAGAAAACGTGGTAGGATAAATAGATCTTGGTCGAAAACAGATTGCAAAGCTTGCTTGCATGTCAAGAGAAGGCAGCAAGATGGGAGATGGTTTGTTCATAGTTTCATAAAGGAGCACAACCATGAAACATTTCCAGAACCAGCATGTTACATGCGCAGTCATCGGAATTCGGGTCTAGGTAACCATAATGCTGATGCGTTTCATGCTATCAGGGAAGGAACCAAAAAAGTTTGTGTTTCCATGTCCAGACAATCAGGTGGACATAAGAAACATGAGAATCAGAAGAGTAATGTCACAAACCAATCAGGCAGCAAAAAGCATTTGGCTTTAGAGGAGGGAGATACTGAAGTTCTGTTCGATTACTTTACATGTATGCAAGATGAGAATCCCAACTTCTTTTATGCAGTAGATTTGGATGAAGATCAATGCTTGAGAAATGTTTTCTGGGTAGATGCCAAAGCTCGACTTGATTGCTGCTATTTCAGTGATGTTGTATTTTTTGATACAACATTTATTAAGAATGAGTACAAAGTTCCGTTTGCTCCATTTTTTGGTGTCAACCACCATTTCCAGTGTCTGTTGCTTGGAAGTGCATTAATATCTGATGAGAATAAATCAACATATGTTTGGTTGTTTCGGACATGGCTTCGAGCAACAGGCGGACATGCTCCAAGAGTGATACTTACCGATCAAGACAAGTCCTTAGAAGGAGCCATTGCAGAGGTCTTTCCTGATTCACACCATTGTTTTTGCTTGTGGCATATATTGAGCAAGATTCCTGAGAAACTCAGTTATGTGGTGAGGCAGCAAGAAAATTTCATGACTAAATTTAACAAATGCATCTTCAAATCATGGACAGATGAACGGTTTGAGAAGAGATGGCGGAAAATGGCAGAGAAATTCAGTTTAGGAAACAACACATGGTTTCAGTCATTGTATGAAGATCGTCAAAGATGGATTCCAACGTACATGAGAGACAAATTTTTGGCAGGGATTTCTACAACTCAACGATCAGAAAGTATAAGCTCTTTCCTTGACAAGCATATCCAAAGAAAGACCACTCTGAAAGAACTTCTTGAACAACAAAAAGCAGTTCTTCAAGAGAAATTTGAAGAGGAAGCAAAAGCAGACTTTGAAACATGGCATAAACAACCAGGACTGAAGTCTCCATCACCTTTTGGGAAACAAATGGCGTCTGTGTTCACGCATGCAATATTTAAGAAATTTCAGGTTGAAGTTTTGGGGGTAGTTGCTTGTCATCCTAGAAAAGAAAGTGAGGATGGAGAAACCAAAACTTTCAAGGTTCAGGATTTTGAAGAGAATCAAGATTTTCTAGTGCTATGGAATGAAACAAAACCTTATTTTTCCTGCTCATGCCGCATGTTTGAGTTCAATGGTTTCCTGTGTAGACATGTTCTTATTGTTATGCAAATGTCTGGTCTGCACAGCATTCCATATCCCTACATTTTAAAACGATGGACAAAGGATGCAAAGAGTAGAGAAACCATGAGGATGGAATCATATAAGGTTGACTCTAGAGTTCAACGTTACAATGATCTCTGCAGAAGGGCCTTTAGATTAGGTGATGAAGGTTCTTTATCTCAAGAGAGTTACAATATTGCATTCAGTGCTCTGGAAGAAGCTTTAAGAAAGTGCGAGAGTGTCAATAGTTCAGTTCAGAGTGGAATAGAACCAAGTTCACCTTCTGCTGACAGGCCTCAGGAGTATGGAGAAGCAAATCAAGTTAATGGTGCATCCAAGATCGATAAAAGTGATGGTGTTTTAGGAAAAAGACAGGTTAGTGGGTCTTAACTTGTATTTGTGTTATGATGCTTAGAAATTTCATGAACCCAAGAGAATGATGGCCCAAACTCGTTGTAGTGGTTATATAAACAGGTTTGAAAATCATCTTGCAAACTAACTGGCTTGTACAAAGTCCTGATCTTCACCACTCAACTTCCTTGTGTATTTTCCACGTGGGTTCTCTAATACGTGTATATTCCACATGGTTGGCTAAATAAATATGTTTTTTCGGATATCGTTTAGGTGCTCTCGCAGCCAGAGGTCACAACAATTGCGATGCACGAAGGTTGGCAGCAACTGGTTAGTTATGTTGTGTACCCTTCTTCTTGAGTTTAATAATTGAGTGATGACACTACATAGTCGGAGGGAACTTCTTGAGCTAGTTCTTACACGTTTCAGGGACGCTCAAGTACTAGAGGATCATCTCACAACATTCCTTATGAAATGCAAACGACCATGCAAGGGATGGTATGATGTAGTGTAACCGTGACCGTCGGAATCTATTATTCAATAGCTATTCAATAATGAATTTTTGCTTGAAGTTTCAAGTTACAAAATAGTTCATTGCAGGAACAGCTAAGTTCAAGGGCTGCAAATCTAGATGGATATTTTGGCCCTCAACAAATATTGCATGGAATGGTACGTGATCGTAACCAGCTGCTTTTCTGGAGTTAGATGAGAATGCTATATTGGATTTTACCTGAACCAATCAAAAAGTTAGCTGATCCAGTGGCACTTTGGTTTTCTTTAGGGACAGTTGAACTCCTTATCTTCTAGCCGTGATGATTATTATAGCAATCAACACAACATACAAAAACCGGTAATGCATATCGAAAACAAATTTGTTTGCTTGAACCCATTTGGCCAAATTCAGTCAAAGTTTTCATGCTCAATTTGAAAAAGGGAAAAGATACTTTGTTTTACCAGATATGATGGATCCATCATGATCTTACAAGTTATAATAAGAATGAGAGGTTTTTCTAAATCAATCCTAGTGTCTTGAGGCACTAAGATCTAATTATCCTGCTTTGATTTTCATTTAGGGACAATTGAATGCCATAGCATCTCTTCATGAAGGCCATTATCTGACCCCTCAAAGAATGTCATTGCCAGGAATGGTATATCATCTGACGCTCATATTATATAGTTCAATGACGCATCTCTTACTGCTTTATTTCCTTGTTCCTTTAATACTGTTACATCATTATCAAGCAATACAATATGGTAACAAGATGATAAACTTTCTCTGGTTGTAGGATCAGTTACATTGCAGATCACAGACTATTCCCGGCTGTTTTGACATGCAGGGCGATCTACAAGAGATGGTATTTACA
Source organism: Dalechampia spathulata (assembly GCA_948192965.1). Taxonomy (NCBI): domain Eukaryota; kingdom Viridiplantae; phylum Streptophyta; class Magnoliopsida; order Malpighiales; family Euphorbiaceae; genus Dalechampia; species Dalechampia spathulata. The sequence goes on along the minus strand of CANYBF010950604.1, from coordinate 43,990 downwards.
TCGTTATTAATTTTAGTAATAGCACCCTATTTGTTACTTACACCATGTTCTTCCCTCTTTTTTTTTTCCAGGACCAATCTAATGCAGCATCCCCTCAGTCCGAGCTGCATGACATAGGATCAAAACGTTTGCATCCCAAGCACCTCTCTCGTTAGCTGCAATGTTCAGTGGAGGTGATTTATATCTCTTTCTTCCGTTCTCTCTTTTCACCAGCTAAAATTTTAATGGAGAAAAATAGGATTTAGTTCATTGGCATCTTCAAATTTTATTGGTTTTTAACGCTTTACAAGGTCACCTATGTATGATTGTATGATCCAAAATTCACTCTTGATTAAGCACATTGAATTTCGCTTTCTCTGGTTAGTTAGGTGGTTAAGTATAATTGTGTGCGAATCTGGAACATGATTTTCTATCGATGTGCAGCTCTGTTTTGGAACAGAAAAATTTCCCGCTTTTCACTGCGGCTGTAAATCTTCTTGTAATTTAACTGCAACAGTTAAATTAAGTCAAAGTTTAGACATCAAACTAGAAAAACCGGACAAATTTCAACATTAGATTGATGCATTTTTCTTGTTCGCTCGAGAATTCCTTTTTTATATTAGGGTAATAATTTCTGGTGTCAATTGTGCTTTTGATTAAACTGTAAAGGGTTCTTTTTTATATATATACCATGCTTTTTCAGGATTTGATAAAAACATAATGTAAATTAATCTCAACTATTGGAAATTTTAGTTTAATATAAATAACTCATTATTTCTTCCTAAAAATTAGGTTTAAATGTTGATCATGTGTTTTAAACATGAAATGACAAATCTTTTCATGATAATGTCTTTCATGTTTAATGAAACATGGAAGGATTTAAACCAAACAAAGCAGAAGAAGAATCTTTGCAGGCTATCCATCTTGTTAAAGGAGATGGAACCCTGAAAGGTTGAGGATGTATAGAAGATTTGAAGATGAAGATGGAGGAAGAATGATGGAAGAAAAACATTGATAGTTGAGCCAAATTCAGGCTGTGAAATTGATTACAAAGAAGGATATAAAGTGGAAACAGAATATTGTCAGGGCTTATGAAGGTATCGACCAGCAAGCAAAGCAGCCTCCATGACCAAAGAAATAACTTCAATCACTTCATCAACTTGGCATTTATTTCCTTTGAAGGTTTGCCCTCTTGTCTTCTTGAAATTATTCATGCAGTTTATGAAGTTTTGGCTGCATTCTTGGCTTATATAGTCATCTGCACAATCATCACTTTGCATCTCAACCCTATTTTTCTTTTAATATTTTTTCTTAAAGAAAAAAAAATGCATTCATTATTATTATTATTATTATTAAATATTCCTATCATGTTGTAATCTTCACCTGGCTTCATCTCGGTTATGGAGCTAAATAAGCTCCATCATCAACCTGCCTGCCTCTGCTCCAATATAATACTCCAAAAAAAAAATTATACATATACAACACACACACATACATGCACTCTGTACCCAATAACTTTTTTTCTGACACCATCGGAAATCGTATCGATTACTTTGTTATAAATTAAAATACATATATAATCTATGGCTTCAATTTAAATATAATTGTTTTAATTAATTTGATAAAAAATTACATTTATATAGATATAGAATTTCTTTAGTGATTTATTTGTATAGTTATATTAATTATTTTTGTTTGTAGAGCAAGTGTGAAACTTTTGATTTGGTCTAGTGCTAAGTCCGAGGCCTAGTTATATTATTAGAATAAAAGTGAATTTTATTATTAAAAATATTCCAAAAGATATTTGTCATTATGAATAATGATGAATATAGGATATTCATTGGATCATCGTCACATGCAATTCATCATAGTCAAGCTGCCCCCGTGAAAGTCTTTCGGCTGTGTTTGTACTTATATAAGCCCATTTGCACCTTTACAAACACCCTCAAAAAGATAAAAAGGTTTACCATAACCTCATAATTATTGTCACGTGTGCAATAAGGAATTGAATAGATTTTAAGATTTAATTATTGGATTGTATTTATGTCAAAGTTCTGATTAAATATAATAATTTAAAATTAATATGAATATAATATAAATAAATAACCATATTTAAATATTCAATCTGAACATAATATATGTATAATATAATAGTCATGTTCGACAAAATAAGTGTGCTAATTGACATTAACATGCCGTCAATAGCATGTGAACATAAGTTACCAAGTCAACACGCGGGTAACATGAATTTTTTTAGGGGTTAGTTTTAAGTTTAATTTTTTAAAATACCAGCAGTTTTTTTTTTTTTACTCTTTTTTATTAATTTTTATGTCTTTTTTATAAAATAATTATTTTTTGAGGAGATTTTTTTTATAAAATAACTATTTTTTATGAGAATTTCTTGTTTAGTTATAACATAATTATTTTTTCATGAGATTTTCTTTTTTTATAAGATAATTATTTTATCATTAGTGTGATATTAAATATATTTATTTCTCATGATAATAATATTATATATTCATTTTTATCTTTGTTTCTATTTTTTTCAATTTTTTAATTTACATTATTATATAATTATGATAATTTTAATTATCATTTAATGATAATATTTAAGTAAATTACATATATTATATATATTTCTTTTCTTCATGCCACCTATATTATTATTATTATTGTTGTTGTTGTTGTACATGTAAATTATGTGTTCTATGCACTCTTTTTCTAATAATAATAATAATAATAATGTTATATGCAAATTACATTTATTCTATACGTGTTTTTACTTTATATTATTTATCCATTTTTAATGATAAAATGATAACTTACATGTAAAATATATCTATCTCATATATTTTATTGTTAAAATCTATCTAATGTATATTTCCTTGCAAAATACATTTTTTTATAAATGAATTAATCATAAAAAAAATATTCATTTTTCCTATGTAATTTCTTTTAAATCATTATTAAATTAAATTATTAATCAAAGAATGTTTTAAAAATGACATTTGAATTTTAAAAAAATTGAACTAACATGTGAATAATTTTTTATTTTAATTTTTCTTAAATAATTGTGTTTCATATTTATAAGATTTATCTTACAAACCATCTCTATTTATTTATAGAGAAGAACTATAATGTAATTGAATGATTAAGAATGTATGTTTACTAAAAATTATTTTATTTATCATAAATTTATTTAAAATAATAAATAAAAATATAAAATATTAGATATATGAAAGGATTAAAAATAATTTGTTAACAAATATTTTCTTTGCATCATAAATTTTTTAAAAATGTCAAATATAAAAATTTAAACATATAGCTAATTTAAATTAAATTAAGTAAAAATTAAAAATTAAAAATATATACTTTGTTCAAATAAAAAATATTTCATATATAATTAATTTTACAAAGAATTACAAATAATTTATCTAAATTGATTAAAATATTACAAAAAGTTTACTTTAGGATTATAAAATGTTTACTTCAACTTATCTTATAAATTTTTATAAAATATTAAGTATAAATATTAAAAATTAAAAAATATATATTTGAATAAAAGATATTAGGTATACAATTAATTTTATAAAAATTTATAAATAATTTATTTAATGCTATTAAAAAAATATAAAATGTTAACTATTAGATGTTCACTTGAACTTATTTTAAATATTGTATCAATTTAAAAAAATAAAATAAAATTTACAATTTACTAAAATAAAAAATATTAGATATTTAATTAATTTAATAAAAAATTATAATTCTTTTATTAATAACTACAAAATATTTATTAAAACTTCTTTTTTATCATATAATATTTTTAAAACATTGAATGTAAAATAAATAAATATGAAAAATGAGTACTGCTTATTATATAAACAACTTAACATTTTAAAAAATAAAATAAAATAAAAGTTAGTATTTCATAATAATAATAATAAATGATAAAATAGATTAAAGGTGAAACACATGTCATTAAAAAAATATAATTATGTAAATAATTTTTACATTCTTTAATGAAGCATATGAGAAGTTAAATTACAAAATAAAATATAAATCTAAAATTAAAGGATACAAAGAGAAAGAAAAATAATTATTATTATATATAATTATTATAATTAACATTTTAATTAAAGAAACTATGAATGAATTTATTGAATAGTAAAGAATGAAAAAAATTGAAAAATTATTATAAAAAAATAATGATGTAAATTAAAGTATTAAAAATAGAAGAATTTTAAAATGTAAAAGAGTGATAATTAATGAAAATGAAATAATAATCTAATAATTAGGGATAATTTAGAAAATTTAGGAGTAAAAATTTTTTTAATAAATATATAAATTATTTTCACAATATATATTTTAATAAATTTTTAGGATAAAATTTTATTTATTTTCATGATATGAAATTTAATATCCTTGAAATTTATATTATAAAAATAATAAATAATAAATTTAAAAAAGTCTTTTAATAAGATTCCAAATTTTAGATCAAAACAAAGGTAGATTAACTGGAATATAATTATATTAAATTCAAAACCTCTAATTTTATGCCATTTTCACTAATAGTTTACCAAATATATCTTAATTTCGGTTGATTCAAACTATAGTTTTTATATATTTGGTATGCATTACAACAGGAATCAATACACTGGAATAAACAATATAAGCATATTCAATGGCTTCGGTTTCTTATTAGTGGGATGATGCGCCTAGCCAAGGATGATGTAGAAATAATAAATGCAATAATAAAAAGCTTTTTAAAAATCATGATTTCATCATTTATCTTTAAGTATTTGAAAAAAAGAAGTAAAACAAATGAAAATAGCAAGCAAGTGGAGTCATGGTAATGGAAACTTACTGTTCTTAGCCTGTACACAGGCATCATGCTTCATGCAACAAGCATCAAGCCCATCGCATGGCTTCTCTCCTGGACATCCACTGTACAGCAGTCCGCAGTACTTCCCATATCTCAAAAATGGAGGCACTATCCCAAAAAAACAAAGGGCGAATTTTGAAAAAAAGGGAAAAAAGAAATTTAAAAATAAAAGGTTTTTCTATCAAAATTATAAAAATAATTATTCTAAAAAAATTTATACAAACAACATTTTTCAAGTAAATTTTCAATCTAAATTTAATATAAATTCTGTTATTTTTTTAAAAAAATTTATTATTTTTTGAAAAACTTAAAAATCATTTAAATAATTTTAAAATAAAAACTGACATTAAAAAATAATTTAATTTCTTTTTTTTTTGTTTTTTTTTCCAAGTGATTTTATTGAGATTATTTTGTAATTTCTTTTCCGAATATGCTATTTAAGAATTCATACGACAAAATGAGAATAAAAATTTAAGAAATTAAAGAAAATAACTTAGAGATTCACCTGAACAAAATTCAGATTCACATTTCCTACTGCATTCTTTACCCTGAAAGAGGAGAAACGAAAAAGGAAAATGAGATATTAAAAAAAATAAAAAAAAATAGTAAAGAGAGTGATACAAACCAAAGAGATGGATGCATCAGTAGCTTGGATGCCTATATTAAGGCCATGGATGGAAGGAATCAAGGAGAAGAAAAGGAAAGAAGAAGAGAAGAAAAGGTAGTAATAATTATAAGCAGGCGATGGCTTGTGGTATAAAGTTGTTGCCATTGTTTCAGAGAAGAAGGAGAAGGAGAAGTTTGGTTTTGCCCAAAAGATGTCTGATATATAGATGAAAAGCAGAGCTAAATGGCTAGTGGAAATTCACAACAACTAGTGTTTGGATGGAGAGGAGAAGAAAACCATGAGATCTATCTGTTGAGGTTTTGGCTTGTAATGGCTCGTGAATCGGTTTTGGAGGCTAGTTCACGCCTCATGACACCTCCCCCTTTCCCTTTTTTTTCTTTCGTTTTTTTTTGTCTTTCCTCTTGATTTTTAAATAAATAAATTACCTTTCCCTTTTTTAATCAAAAGTTTTAATTTGGAATCTTTCATACAAGTGTTTTATTAAAATAATTTTATAATTTAATTTAAGTATTTTAAATAATATAAGATTTAATATATGATTAAAAAGATTTAATATATATTTGATATAGATTTAAAATTAAAAAAATAAAACTAATTATTTTTATTACACGAAGTTATTTTTTATGGACACTTTTAAAATCATTCATTATCCTCATAGAAATTTTATAAAGCTCATTATTTTATAATTATCCCAATAATTAATTACTTGCTCATTTATAATATTATTGTTTATAACAATTTTAATAATTTAATTTCATATGTACGGAATCATCATATTCAGATAAAATTTTTAACTTTTAAAAAATTAATTTTTATATAAATTCTATTAATATATGTTATTTTTAAAATGTAAATTCAATTTTTTTAATTATACATAAATTGTTTTTACGCTCTCACGAATATATGGCATAAAAAATAAGTAAATCCACGGTTCATAGAATATGGAGTAAAAAAAACTGAAATATTTTGTTTATATTGTTAAAATAAATTAAAATCCTAGAATATGAAATGGTTTTATATATATAATAAAGTACAAATATATAGATCAATTTATATCATGAATTAAAATATTATATAATAAATAAAGTTTTTATAAATTTAATTTTAAAAATATTTATTTGATTTTGATAAATACAATAATAGTAATAACAATGATGATGGTTATAAAAGAAATGATAGGAAAGAGGGGTGGTTGAAGGGTCAAATGTAGCGAACAATGTCCTTCCAACAAACTCTCCTCCAACCCGAAGGGATTCATATTATAGCCACAACAAGCAAACCCCTATAATTAGCATTTCTTGTTGTGCAATTTTCGGACATTTAATTAACTATATTTTATGTCTTTATCTCCCTCTCTTCTCATCACTTCCATCATTTAATACCCTCAATTTTATGTTTTTTTTTTATTTGGATTGAAGAATTTAACTTTTTAAAAATTTATAGAAAAAAATATTAAATTTATATAAATAATTTTTAAAGTTTATGAAGTTTAAATTTTATTATTTGATTGAAAATAGAAAATACATAAATTTTAATGATGTTTTTAATAAAATCAAATATCTTATATTTTTTATAAATAAAAAAATGTAAAAATAATGAAGAAAAACCATTTTTTAATAAAATATTTAAATTCTTTAATCCAAAATTCATTATATTATTTTTTATTGATAGTTAATATTTAAGTGGGAGAAAAAATGATATGAACTAAAGAAATAGATAAGAAAAAAAAAGAAGAGAAAAATGAAATACGATATTAAAAGTAAAAGAATTATTATTATTTTCTTAATTCAAAAAGTGATACTGAAAATTAAATGTATTTTTCCAAAGTAAAACTTACTATAAAATGGAGGGAGACGTATGTTTGTTCAGATTATTAAGTGTATTTTTAAATGTTATCTCATTTTTAAAATTTAAATTCAGGAATAAAAAATCAAAATATTGTTTATATGAAATCTCTATAATTTCGAACCAATTTGACCCAATTTCAGGCTTTATTTTTTTCAATTTCATCTATTAAAAATTAAAATGGTTTATTAAGACATTTAAAATGAAAATTATTTCATCAAAAATATAATAATAATAATAGTCATTATACTAAAGAATTAAAAATAAAATCACAACATCGTAAATATCAAAAATAAATAAAATCATATAGGATTTTTTTATACTTATTTGTAAAATAAATATATATGAATTATTACAAAGAGAATGACCTTAAATTTAGATTACGGTTAGGTAAAATTCAAGTGTTTCTGTTAAATAACAGATTTTAGACCAATTAAAAATATGAAAAAAAAAGAATGATGTTGCACAGAATTTACATGGTCTAACTAACTATGAACAGCTTTTTTCCCGCAAGAAAACTGTTTCGTGATAATGTAAATTTATGATTAACGTGTATTTTCGTTCATATAATAATTATAAAATAATTAATAATTTTATAATTATTAACAATTATTTAATGTCTTTTATTTTGTAATTTGTTATTTATCATTTATATTATTATGATACCTCAACCATGCAAAACATCATAAAAGGTCCTCTAGATCGTGTTATTCTGCACTTTGACGTTGCCTCCTGTGCAGTTGGTTCAGATGACTGGAAGTGGGTTACTGGTTTTGCAATTTTTATGGGTTTTAGTTAATTATTTTAAATTTTGAACACATTGATGTAATGATAGATGATATATTTTGAAACACATGCGATCCTTCATTCATCTATCATCATATCCCCCATGAATAAAAAACAATACTAAATTCTCCTCCCTCCAAATCTCCATCAACTACCCACCTTAGCAACGTAGAGGACATCTTTCACTTTTCTAGTTCTCACTTATCTTGTAATTTGGTCGTGGATACTTGGTGCTTATCATGTTTCTTGGTGCATCCTCATTATATTTGCTTGTTCTTTATGTATACATGCGTAAAGGGTTTAATTTTTCTTGCAATGATTTCTAACAAGTTAGCATGTAAATGCTTATAAATTCAAATCATGAATATTCATTATATTTTATTAATTAATAAAAATTATGAATGCTTAGAATTATAATTTCCTGGTGAAGCTACTCAAAATCAAGACTTTTTCATCATAATATAAAAAACAATAAATCATTTAAATTATTAATTAATTTATTAGATTTTTTCATCATCACTAATTTATTAGATTTGAAGAAAAAACACCATCTTTTCTAAAGCACATAAGTTCTTTTTTCATCAAGACGGTGGGCATAATCCAATAGGTTTTTGCATTGCATGATAAATTAGAACAGATGTGCTCAAACAAAATTCACAAGTCAACTTATGAATGATATCCATGCATGATATACACCTAGCTATTACATTTATATATATAATAAAACAACAATTATATAATATGTAATTCTATATGAAAATGACTTTGTTCTTATCTGCAGGTTCCTGGCTGAAAGTAGCTTTGTAGGAAGTGTTCATCTCCGAGCACTGGTGCAAAAGAACCAACAGATCAAGCATGAAATTCATATCAAAGAGCAAAGTTTTCAAGAATAAAGTAAATGTTTCGTCTAATAATAATTAGTACTCGAGGAAATATTCAGAGATGGAGAAATCATGGGTAGAATAAGGACCCATCATCCATAAGTTCACCGGAGATTGCTTCCGCGGAAAATTGATGCAAAGAAAAATCATTCATGGCATCAAACTCATCAGGCGTCTCTATATTATCAGCTCCACAGCCATCGTCTACTGGAAACATGCAATGATAATCATACAGCTGCTGTTGTCCTTGTTCTTGTGGTTGCTGTAGAATTTGTTGCGTCTGATAATTATTCTGAACATAATCATTATTACTGTTACTGTTGGTATAGAAAGAAGCCATTGCTGTGGTTTCAGTGCTATGATTTTGGGCACTACCCAGTTGAAAATTCAAGTTGATCGGACCTCTTTGGGCCAGAACTGAAGTGGGTCTGCTTTTGCTGCTGGTACAACCAGTAAACTGCTGAACTAAGCTTCTGAAATTGCTGGTGTTGGCGTTGAGGAGAGTCGTTGGTGTCTTCTTAGAAGCCCTGGATCTTCTTCTTATTGGCTTTGAGATGATGCCTTTAGGTGTAATTGTAGTTGAAGAGCTAGGGCTTAGCATTGAGCTATGATCAGATGAAAAACCGGTGCTTGTTATTGTTGTAACAATGGTGGAATCAGATGACAAGCCAAAGGAAGAAGAAGAAGAAGAAGCAAGTGCTTGGGCATGAATGGTTTGATCATGGAACTGATGAAACCACTGACTAGTGCTATTTGGTATAATCACAGTGTCATTCATGTTGGTTTTGGTATGGAAAGAAAGAATCTTGAGTTTCGAACATCTTCATATAAAATATGTATACATGCACATATATATATATTTAGAAAAAGTCCAATCGGTGAAATCTTCATCAATGATATCATATTGTTTAAATTTTACATCATAAAATTATACCTTATTCATTTTAAAATTTAATGGATTTCTAAATAATTTAATATAGAATAATAATTGTACTTATTATAGTTGAATAATGTACTTTCTTATAATATCTTCAACTGTTAGAGGATTTTTATTCTAAAAATATTATTATTAGTAAATGATATTAAAAAGAGGAACCGAAAATATAAAATCAAATCTTTTAATAATATTTTGCTATAGTAAATTAACAAGCTAAGGATAATGCTAGTAAGAAAAATTACCATAAAAAGAAGGGATAAAATACATTTAAAATTTAGAATATTATAATATACCTTATTTAATAATAATAAAGTAAAATTTTCTGTGAATTTAATTTTATAATTTTAAATGAAATATCTAATTTTTATAGAATTAAAAATATATTTATGGACTTGAGAATAGAAGATAGATAAAGAATAGGGATGTCCAGTCAAAGTAAGCATGCACGCTAAATTGACTAATCCAGAGAGGAGGGGAAGAAGTGGAAGAGGAAGGAGGAGTTTCGTGTGGAAGGGAGATGAGGTCATTTCAGTTTCATCGACATCTTATAAGATAAGAAAGCAATATCACCTTTAGACTTGTATATTGTCCATGTCTTGGGAGTTTTGTTGTATTAAGATCACACATTATATTTTGCTAGATGATTATTATGTAATTAAATTTTAATTATTTTATTTTTAATGAATGAACTAATTTTTTTAAAAATATTCCCTACATTCCTCTTTATAAATTTTAATGTAAATCAAATTGAACTATTAAATAAGTATTTAATGAATAAAGTTGATTATATAAATAAAATTAATAAATTTATCAGATAAATTAATGAATGGATGTAAAATAATATTAATAATTTGAATGATGATAATGATGCCCCTTCCTCCAACAAACACTTATGTAAGCATATAGCAGTTGGTATAAAAGGTCCAAATTTTCTTTAATATTCGTTGAATTGCTTTAGGAGTTTTCCTAATTAATACTGCACTTACTTATCTATTTCTTTTATTATTTTTTTACTTCAATAATTTCCCCTAGAATTTGATTTAAATGAATATAATATGATTAATAAAAATAATGAATGATTTTGGAATTATTCGATGATTAGAGTAATTTATACGTTGTTTTACCGAATTGTCCTTTTAATAAATCAATGGGTAGATTTTATTTATAAAAATGATTTATCTTATTAAAGAATAATTATTTTAAAATAAAATATTTTATAAAATGAATAAATAAATTGACTTGGAGAGATATGAAAGCTACTAAGTTTGACCGGCGCAATCGATTGACGAATGACCATATCAATTTCTTTTGACCGAAATTAATTATATTCCACCATTGAATTCATTACCCTTTTCACCATTTCCACTCCTCCCTTTCTTTTTTTTATTTTCTTCCTAAAATAAATTTTTATTTTTTATGTTCCATAATTTGATTGAATATCAAAAGATTTATATATAAAGGAATTTTTTTTATTTTTTATAGAGGTCGATATTTAATTAATTAATTAATCTTTACTTTTATTTAAAAAGTTATTGTAAATACCTTTTAATAAATTTTAATTAAGATAAGTAATTGTTGGCGTATAAATAATTTTAAATTAACATGTATAATGAATCAATAAATTTTAAATTTATAATCCTTAGATTGTAATCACGCCACTACAAGAGTACGGATCGCAAGTACAACTTAAAAGTATCGTTCTCTGGGATCAAGAGCGGCTAAATATTAAATATTGATTTCATCGATTATTTAAATAACTCAATAATATAATTTATTTAATTAATTGAAAACATTAACCAATTACTATAATATACATAATATATAATTGATCATAGGAATGGACGATGATGAACAAAGAATAAACCTTCTATTATTAATTCAATTATCAACTTCAAATCATTGTTTAAATTCAAAGTTCTTTCTTTTAAAAAAGAATTTACCTATCAAAGCTAAGCTAATATCTTATTTTCATGACTGCTAAATTAACTTTAGTGATTAAGTTCAATTTCTATACTTTATACCTCCAAATTAATTAATTCATATATCTAGATAGTTATAATTCGATGTTTCTAAGTTTATCCGGTTAAGTTAAACCTTCATGTAAAGAAATATAAAAATTATAATGTGATATGTTTTTTTGTTATTCCATGATAAAAGGAATAAAGCATAAAGTCATAAAATTTTATGATCAACTACATGTGGATAAGAATAATAAACATATTTATTCTTAATTAAAAATCTAAATTTAAATTTTAAAAAATAAAATAAAATAAAATATTAAAAATTTATAATTTTAAATAAGAAAATAATTGATTTAATGGAGTGAGATGGAATAATTTATAATTTATAATTTATAAGTTTATTTGATTAAGTTAAACCTTCTTTCAAAACGATTTATAAAACTAGTTCAATGTTTTCATATTAAAAGGGTTCATTCTAACAATCAAACATCATTGACATGAATCACAATTTAAGAACATGAAGAAGTAAATAGATTCATAATAAAAGGAAATTAATTATGTTCAAACATCATCCAATCCTTACAAACTACTATCAAATCATAATTAAGATCAGAATAAAGTAAAAGAACATGAAAAATAAAGAAAATACAACCACAAAGAATTCAAAACTAAAATAGAAGAAGATAGAAATAAAGAGAAACTTGGATCAACTTTGTTGCTATTGTTATTCTCTTCCACTCTTTACGACTCCTCCTCAGCTACTTCCTCAACGTCTTGATGAAAGGCTCTGATAGGAAAAGATTTCAGAAGAAGATTAGTAACAAAACACACACCATTAATCTTGTTTTCTCTCTATCTCCCCTTTAACCTTAAAACCATAACCTAATTCTTTAATAACGCTTGATGCCTCGTTCCCACGTTATGAAATAATCACCCCACGATGTGGAATAATTACCCCTCAAAATTCTTTAATTTTCTACCCTATATTGCACGTAAAACTCCTAGAAAAAAGGTATTTTCATATGTACCATCATGACCCTTCAAAAACTGATCAAACAGCTTCAATTCGGGGTCAAAAAACATGAGAAGTTATGGTCAAAATGGTCCACACGAGTCATGTTAAGCTCGTATGATGCATAAATTGCATAAAATGAAGGGAATGAGGGGTACACGACTCGTGTAAACCTTCAAACAAGTTATGTGAGACTAAGTCATGATAAAAAAAAGGATTTCAAATGGTGAAACGTGCTTAACACGAGTCCTATAACTAAAACATGACCCATAGGACCTGGATCTAGCATATTAATGCATGAAATAAGTGTCAAATACTATAGAATATGCAAATTTAAAGCTAAACATAATTGAATTAAAAACTACAGTAGAATGACATGTAAGAATTTAATGTCAAAACTAAAACAACATATAAATTATGCAAGATATATGAAGAAAATGCATGATCTTATGTTAATAATGCAATATATGAATGTGATGTATGAAATATAAATTATGCACGATATATGAAGAAAATGCATGATCTTATGCTAATTGTTAGACCCTGGATTTTGATGTATGTGTTTTGTATTAGTCAATTTAAGTTATTTACGATTTAAAATAAATTTTCTATGTGTGGTATGGGCGTACCACTTGTGTTTATTCTGTGGTATGGACATACGGCTGACTGTACCAAGTTAGCTTTGTTTCCTTGAATTTAGTATGAGCGTACCAATGGATGGTACGGGCATACCGATGCTCTCAGGAATTTTATTTGTCAGTAACTTTGATTTGGTACGGACGTATCATAGCTCCCATGAATTTTGCTTATCAGTAGATTAAGATTTGTACGGGCGTACCAATGGGTGGTACGACCGTAACGAGCTCTCGCATTGTTTTTGAATAATGTTTTTAAGTCGGTACGGGTGTACCAAGTTTGGTATGGTCATTCGTAACTTTCCAGATTCATTTTAAATACTTTTTAACGGTTCTATTTTTAAAACACACTCTTTCTATTTAAATTCTAACGACTATTTTTGTAGAGCAAAACTTCCTTTGAGCATTGAACTTCAATAGCAAGTAAGTTTACTTATTGTATTGTAATTCTAGTATTGTAAACTCTCATTGTATTGTATTGTATTCCCACAACCTAAGTGTTGGGTTTTATAATTGTGGTTGGTGTGAGATTAATGTTTGGGGCATTAACTTGTATTTGAGAGTTTAATTACTGTAAGATTGTAATTGTTGTAAAGGTTTGAGTGTGATACTGAAAACACTGGAGTTATGATTCAATTGAGGAATCCATTTGTGTATTGATTAACTGTGATTAGTAGAACCTTAAGTGGAATACTTAGAAGAAGTGAATGTAGGCAAGTTAATATCGAACCACTATAAATTATACACGTGTTGTCAATTCTGCAGGGATTTCACTACTAATGCAATATATAAAATACTATATTATATGATTATGTTTGAAAGGAAAAATATAAAAATCATACTTGAGAGGACATTATAATAAGAGAAAAATAAAGATTAAAATCATGGTCATCAATAATAATTTCTATGAAATTCAATAAATAAAAGTAAAATCACGAAGTAAACAAATTTCACTTTGAATTCCAAATAATAAACGAGAAATTGAAAGTAAATGAAATGTATTATATAATAAATTTATTAAGATAATCAATATTTAAATGAGTTTTACTGATTCCAACTTTTTCTAATATTTCATACTAATGAATATTATTACATAATTAAATTATATATTTTTAAAAAATATGATAAAAAAATAAATGACTATTGTGTAATATTTATATAAATAATTTATATATTTTAAAAATGAATTACAAAAGAAAAATAGATATTATGTTAAATAAAAATTAATTTAAAATTAATATTGTATGGAAAATTTAGAACATTATACACGTGGACCAAATACAAAAATTCCAACCTAAAGACAAGTCTGTGGTTTTGACCCAGTAAAAATCCTTAATCCTCTTCAATGGAATTGGCTTTATTGGTTTCCCATTTGGCGATTCATTCAATTTCTAATATATAATGATTCCACTAGTTGTAGAAAAATTTAACGCATAATAAATTAATCAAAATTAACATGTATTTTAATCTTGGTAAATTTATAAATTACCCTTTGCATATATTTATATAAACGATTCGGTCAAAGATTTTTATGAAATTTTTACTATTTCTTATATAAGGAGATATCATTTATGAACATTTTTTTGTTCTTTGAACATAAATTTTGTAATAATTTCATGTAGTTTTAGTATTTTACTATTTGAATCTCATCAAATTAATAATTTATTTATTGATAAATTATTATTTTGATAATATAAAAAATAACTATTTTATCTTGTATAATAAAAGATATGTGTGATTTTCAAAGCAAAATAAAAAAATTTCTTTCAATTATATATTATTTAAATTTATTTTATATCTAATTAAAATCATCAATTTATTTTCTGAATTTATTTGAAAAATGAATACTAAAAAGTCAAATAAAAGTATATCAATTTGTTAAATAACATAGAAATAATTGATAGCAAATAACAACATTTGATTTTAATTTTAATATTAATATTAATATTAATAAAGTCGTATTTATATTACTATTAATGCTTTTAATTTTAATTTTTTATTTTGAGGAGGAAAAAATAGAGAAAAAAAAAAACAAAAGAAGAAAGAAGAAGATTCTACAAAGCAATCATAATTCTATATATTGGAAGAGTTAAAATTGGGAAATTTCAAATATGGCACATAAGCAAGACGAGGGGACAAGTCAACAATGTTGAAATGCAATGCCTCTTTAGGGCTCATATCCAAAGGAGATCCGTTAACTTGACTCGATATCCACTGTATTTATTTGAATTATGATAATTTTTATATATAATTTCCTTAATTTAAGATTATTTATTATTTTGTAAAAAAAATATATGATTATAATTTAATCTTAATATATCAAGAAGTTACTTCTTTAAATTACTAGCAACTACAATCGAATATGATATATGCCATTGAATGGAGATTTCATATAAATGATAATTTATCATAATATTATTTTACAAAATTATGTGTATATATATATATATATATATATATATATATATAATGTATTTTTATAAATAAGATAGATACCATGTAAAGTGGTTCTACAAGTGAAAGACTTTCTTTTAGTTATCTGAAAAGGTTTTTTGAACTTTGCTCTATTGATCTATTATATAGTAATGACATCAAGTTTATGAGATAACAAATATATACATACACTATGAAATTTTCTACATGTATAATATATATATATATATATATATATATATGAAATTTTGTATATAGAAAATATAATGAATTTAAAATGAATAAGAAATTTGTTGAAAAATATTATATTGTAAATTTATATTTTACTTTTGAATTTCTTAAAATAATAATAATAAAGTAGTATTTCATAATAATATATTCTACACTAAGTATTTTTTATATATATAATTTTATTCTTAGTAACATATATATTTTGTCTATTAAGATGATTTCTAAAATAATTTTTTAAAAAAATTACTAATCACTTTATTAATCATAACCAATACATATTGATACACTAATAATAATTAAATATTGATTTATCAATATTTTAATATTATATAGTTCATTAACATCTAAACAATAAAATTTATCAGTAATTTTATGATCTAATTGTTTGAATATTTCTTAGAAAATTTATAGGTTAAGATTTAAACTTCTATCTTCATATGTATAAATTCATATAAAATAATTAAATTCAGATGCAATTATTAATCAATTATTATAAATATTTGATTAATTCAATCAAAATATCGAAAAATTTAATTACTTAAAATGGATAAAATTTTTGGAACATCACATTGACAAATTAAAAGTAGATAATTTCCAACCCTGTCATTAATGTAGAAGTATGAACAGAGAATATAGAAATATAAATAAAATGAAAAAAAAAAAAAAGGAAGTTCAAATCATGTGGTTTTGACCTAACAAAGATCTCCATTTTCCCTTTTCAAAGAATGCTCAATTTTGGCATGCTCACCAACTCACCATCCTAAGCTAATCAAATCATTACTTCCATCCCCAATAATTTTTTATACGATTCGAGTTTATTATATTCATATCTTAAATAAATAAAAATATTTTATATAAATTGAAATTGATAAAATAATTGTATAACTTATATTATTTAGAAATATACTAATCAATTATAAATTTTATTAATTATTTATTAAAATAATTAGTATAAAAATATGAATTCAAACTACACATAAAAAATTAAGGTTTTACTCTTTGCATGAATCTTACATTTTTCAAAGAAAAAGAAAGGGGAAAGGTGAAAAGAAAAATTATGTATACCAATCATAATTCTATTAGAAAAAGTTTTGACAATAATATGAAGAGAATCAATTCAAACTTCACATGTACCAATTTCTATAATAAGATAATTTTTCAAATTGAATAGAATATTTGTATGGTTAAATTTATCCAAATTTAATATATATATAATCAGTTTATTTTTTTTAATAAATAAATATTTGATTTTATTTATTGGATAAAATTGAAAGATTAGTATTGGTTATATATCAAAGGCAATCAAACTCTATTGAGGTCAAGAGATGACAAATGCAGGGCAGGGTGTTAGAAATATATGATGAGATGGACAACCAAGTCCAACATCATCCATAAACTTACCATCTCACTCCAATTATTTTCTTATTAAAAATTATAAATTTTTAATATTTTATTTTATTTTTTAAAATTTAAATTTAGATTTTTAATTAAGAATAAATATGTTTATTATTCTTATCCATATGTAGTTGATCATAAAATTTATGACTTTACACTTTATTCCTTTTATTATGGAATAATAAAAAAATTATATCAAATTATAATTTTTATATTTCTTTACACGAAGATTTTAAAAATTTTACAATCGGTATAATTTTTGAACTCTTTATTTCTTAGTTGAATTACTTTTTTATTTTTTATATCAATATTTTTATTTATCTTATTTTTTTTGCATATGGTCACCAGATACTTATAGAAAGTACATTACAGTATTTATATGCTTCTAGTCATAATCTTATTAAAAATGGGGATTAATTCGAATCCATATGAAATTATTACCTCATGCTCATTCTACCTTTTTTTTATGGTTGATAATAATAGATGTCATTTAAATAATTTATATAGCTTCAAATTAATATAATATATGTTGTTATAGAAATTAATAATAACTGTAATAATGGTTTTATGAATTTGATTCGATTAATTAAAAATGATTAATATTAAGATTAAAGATTTTATTTTGGTTGATATAAGCATTATTTCACCATACAACCATTGTTTTTTACTTGTTTCCATTTTCATTTTCCTGTTAATTTGATGCACAAAAATTCAAAAGGACTTGAATAAATAATAATATATTATATACAACCAAAAGATTTCAATCAAGTTGAAAACATGAGAGTGATAGAATTGCAATATCTCTAATTTGAAGTTGTCGGTAAGATGAGCCCAACGCCTTCTTTGGTTCCATCTCCAAGTGGGCTTCTTTTAAGCCCATCAAGTTCTCCCCGTTCAAGATGCATGACCTTCCTCCACTTAAATATAATTTTAATTTGTGCTTTTTACCAAAATACAACAAAATTTTTGAAAAATTATGAAAATATAGAAATATGATTTTTTATAAAAATATGAAATTAAAAATATGATTTTTTTGAAAATTTATACAAAAGGATATTATATATGTATAATATACTTAATAAATACCAAAAAATATCATTTTAATACATATTAGTTATTTGATACAAGTATTTAATACTAAAATTCTAAACTATATATTTTAATATTAATTTAGAATAAAATAATTTTATATTTTAATCATTTTTAATTTTAAATCATATTTTTATTGAAAATAATATATTATATATTAAAAAATAAAAAACTATAAAATATAAAAATATGAAAAAACTATGTTTGTAAAATAAAAAAATAAAGAATAAATTTGAACAAAAAAATAAAAAAAAAACTAATTTTGCATGTCTCATATTTGAAGAAATTTAAGATAATAATTAATTATTAATTTTATTAATAAAATAAGAATTAAATTAAAAGAAGGGTGCTCTAAAGTTGACATAATTTTGAAAAATTTGATAAATAAATAATTATCCCAAATTTGAACAGGTTATTAAAAAATTCCTAAGTAAACTATTGAATACAATTATGTAATAACACAAAATACAAGAGATTACACATGTAATAATTATTCCATTACAAGTTGTATAAGTAGAATTTTATCAACAATGAAAATTTATTATTTATTTGATTGGTATAAATTGATATAATATTAAATTAAAATATATTATATTAAAATCAATGGTGGAATTGGAATAATAAGTCAAACACAGCAACAAGCTATAACCATTCATTTTTAACTTCAATTTAATTGTTGGAAATGACTAGATTCCTATTCTCAAACATTTGGGTCTCATGTGCGTTGGGTTTCCTCCCACCATCATCAACTTGCTTTCTTTTTTTCAACTTTATCACCTCTAACTCAATTGCTAGTGAATAATGCTTGAACTAATATTTATATATATTCACATGTTATTTTTATTTGAATTATGAATAAATTATCATGATAATTGTCTCTGAAATTCATGGATAATTCAACCATAAAGGTCGTCCATGCATGGATAATAACTTCCCCAAAACCGTTTGTATTTTTGAAGACAAAAAGGATGGGGGGGTGCTTCGGTAATTTCATGCGACAGCCTATCATGATATGTTTGTTCGTCAGTATCTTCTCCTTCCCTCCATTCCATGTTTTAATTCACCATTTGCTTCTCATAAGCGAGCCCTAACAAAACCTCCAACAAACCACTCCTTCCTCTTCTCTCCGCCGCCGCCGCCGCCGCCACCCCTGTACACCCCTTGTAGCATTAAATAAAGCTACAATAGACATGAGTGTCGTAGAATTTGAAGACGGTTACGCAGCAGAGAAGCTGTTTAACCAAGGCTACTCGTACACCTACGACGACGTTATATTTCTTCCTCACTATATCGACTTCCCAACCGACGTTGTTTCACTTTCTACTAAACTTTCAAAGAATGTTCCTCTTTCTATTCCCTGCGTTTCTTCTCCTATGGACACCGTTACTGAGTCTTACATGGCTGCTGCTATGGCCTCCTTGGGCGGAATCGGGATTATTCATTCTAATGTCACTCCTTCTATTCAAGCTGAATTGGTTAGGTCCGTTAAGTCACGCCGTGTTCCTATTCTGTCTAATCCTGTTTTCAAGTCCCCTGATTCACGTATTCTTGATCAGTTCGAGGATGATCCTTCTCTGCCATGTGTATTGGTCACTGAGTCAGGTATTCTGCCTTTTACAATGATTTATTGGTGGATTTTTTTAGCTCAGATTCTGGTATTAGATGATTCATATTTGAATATTGAACGATTCATTCAACAGACAGACCCAAAACTTAAGAACTCGATAGCATATTCATATTTTTTGGGTGGATTTTATATCTGGATTCGAATATTAGTATTGAATGATGCATACGCGGAGACGGGCTCAAACTGGAGACCGCCCATAAAATGTCATTAATCATTAGTTTTACTGTGTTTTATAATTAATGATGAAGGGGATCATTTGGTAATCACACATTCAATGAGCCGTTTAAATAGTTTAAACATTGTTATGGTTGTTATTTTATTGATTTAAGAGGCAATGCAATGTCTCAAATGTTATTTGTGTAACCGGATTTCGAAAGTATAAACGAATAAGGTGGTAGAATTGCATTTTTCTGATTGGACTGGACTTGATTTTGCAACATCTTTATCGAAATAAATTTATGCGGAAACTTCTATTTTTTATAATTTTTGTTTTTTTCCCTCTTGAATTAAACCAGGTATTTCTAAATCCAAGGTCATAGGGTATGCTCTGAGGTCTGATTGGATGGGTTTAAGTGATAAAGAAACAAAACTCGTAGACTACATGCGTAGTGCTTCTGATTCAAAGCTTTTTGTTCCATGGAGTTATGATGTGGGGCAGATTGATGCATATTTAAAGCAGGAGGAGCGTGACTTTGTTCTGCTTGAAAGTGAGGGGAGACAGGTTGTGGATGTGATTACAGAAGAAGAAGTGGAAAGGGTTAAAGGGTATCCCAAGTTAGGGAAGGGGACGGTGGGAGCTGATGGGAAGTGGATGGTTGGGGCCTCCATTGGGACGAGGGATTCTGATAAGGGCAGATTGGAGTATTTGGTTAAAGAAGGGATTAATGCGGTGGTGTTGGACAGCTCACAAGGAAACTCCATTTACCAAATTGAAATGATTAATTATATTAAGAAGACATATCCTGATTTGGATGTAATTGGTGGGAACGTAGTCACTATGAATCAAGCACAGAATCTGATCAAAGCTGGAGCGGATGGATTAAGAGTCGGGATGGGATCTGGCTCTATTTGCACCACACAGGAAGTTTGTGCAGTTGGTCGAGGACAGGTGAACAAATAACCCGCTGTATTATGTTTTAGATGATTATTATTATTCAATACTTGTAAGATGAGGATTACCATTGGCTCGTTGGATGCTAGCTTCTTCATCTCAACTCAACTAAATTTTGGATTGAAGTTAATTGGTGTTGGCCATATTTCTAGTTGGAACATTTTTGGGTTGCATTTTCCGAAAATGTAACTCTGCTAAAATTAAGAGAATATACCTCTTAACCGCTTCATCTATGGAAAATCATCCTAGAAATTATTTCTGATGAGCATGATGATACTTTCATAACTGGGCATGCTTCCATCACTCAATTCATACTCCCTTGCATTGCGGCTGAAAATTTGTGAGGTTAAATAAGCACTTGATACGCCCTTTCATTTACTATTGCTCTTTAATTCATTGTATTATTACTCAACTGGACGGAAGAAGCTGGTTGGTTCTTTTATTTTCAATTATTATTTTCTGTAGGAAACAAAAACCAGACTAAGGATAAAAAAAGAATAGATTCTAAAAAAGTAGCTTTGACAAAGGCTGCCAGCATGTTTGTATTAGAGAAGTGGCATTTGAAAATCCATATCTGCAGTTTCTTTCTTCTTTACTATTTCATTTTGTAAAGCGAGGGAAACAAGCAAATGCATAAATTCTGTATGCCTTCTGCTGCATTTCACTTCTGTAGTGGTGTAAATGGTATTGTTTTGGTGCTGTTCGTTACTATTGTATCCCCCCGTGATCGGAGTTGTTTTGGTTGCCTATAAACTTTTCAGGCAACTGCAGTTTACAAGGTTTCATCTGTAGCTGCCGAAAGTGGTGTTCCTGTTATTGCTGATGGTGGAATTTCAAACTCAGGTCATATCGTCAAGGCATTAACACTTGGGGCATCTACTGTAATGATGGGAGGCTTTTTAGCTGGAAGTACTGAGGCTCCTGGAGCTTACGTGTATCTGGTATAGCTTCACCTTAACAAATTGCAGTAAATTTCTTCTTTTTTTCCTCTCTTTTCAAGCATCTTGACAGAATTGGTTTAAATTTCTTTTCATTACTGTTTTCTTTTTGTAGGAATTTAAATTTATTTTTGGATTACTATGGTTTTCGATATTTTGATTTGCTTGTTCATTGGAGAAATTCTCTTTTTTATCCGGATCAAACTCTTAGTTGCTTTTAACCTTTCTGGTGTGAAATAAGTCAATAATTTCATTGAACTTATGCTATGGCATTGTAGTAAGCAATAATCATATTAACCTATCAAATTATGTGAATATTTACACATAAATGCACGCTTGTGATCATGATTTGCCACCATTACATGCCACCCAGTACTATGTCACTTCATCTGAAGTTGAAACAAGGATAATTGTATTAAATGCAGCTTTTGATACTGATTGATTTGTAATACCAGGATGGTTATCAGATTAAAAAATATCGTGGCATGGGCTCGCTAGAAGCAATGATCAAAGGAAGTGATCAAAGATACTTGGGAGATACAGCAAAGCTAAAAATTGCACAAGGAGTGGTTGGAGCAGTCGCTGATAAAGGATCTGTTTTGAAGTTTGTACCTTACACCATGCAAGCAGTAAAGCAAGGATTCCAGGATCTTGGTGCTTCTTCTCTGGAATCTGCTCATGATCTATTGAAATCAAAGACTCTAAGGCTTGAGGTATGTTGATCCTGATGTTGTCTTACTATTAGTCAACCTTTCATCGTTTACTATAAAATTATATTCAGATTGGCATTTAAGTTGAAGATCTGGAACCTTGGCTGGTTGAGTATGTTGATATATGGCTTGGTACAGGTTCGGACGGGTGCTGCTCAAGTTGAAGGCGGGGTTCACGGGCTGCTTTCATACGAGAAGAAAGCCTTTTAAGCTGAACATCCCATCTGGCATATTATTTTCTGCTCATTGTTGGGTCTGAAGAGTATTATTATTATTCATTCGTCTTCATCTTCAACCAATTTTGGCATTTAGAAAAAGTAACCAAAGACCTTTTCGGCTGGTTGGACACTTCAGTTGTTAGTTCTTGTTCGTTGTAATTTTATTTCAATTTAGCCAATTGCAAAAAAGCAAAAAAACAAGCCATTAGTTTATGTTGTATTCCATTTCCACCCAATTGAATTTCTCTTGAGAAAACAATGTCCAGCTGATAGAACATTATGAACAACTTCTGCAAAATTACTTTCCAACTTCTTGTTCCATCAACTTAAAATTCATGATCATTTCATCTATTTTTCAAGTTATTTTTATCTGTTTATTACATAGTGATTCAATTTTCTGATGGGGATAACTGTGGATGAGTTCTTGTTTTATTAAATCAATTTGCGTTAATATTTATGCTTATTTTTTTCAAAAAATGTAAAAAAGGAGTATCAAAATGAAAATTAGAGGAGTGGTAGAAATGAGGTTAATGAAATTAAATCGAAAATTAGAAAATATCTTAATTAAGTATTATTAATCTGAAATAAAGGTAATTTATTAATTAATCAAAAATTGTATGAAATAATAAATTATCAAGTTATTTAATCATTATATTAAAGAAAAAAAATTAAAATTCATTAGTTAAATTGGTTATGAATTTTAAATTTAGGAGTAAATTACCTTTAAATCATAAGCTTGCAAAGTTTTAAAACATAAGCTATTTTTGTTGGTCCTCAGAGCCGCAGTCTCAGTTCCTTCTCTCTGCTATGTCTGTTAGATTCTTCGCCAAACTAGCATAGTATTGGTATAAATCAAAATGCAGCTTTCTGCACGTCTGGCAAAGAGCGTCCCTCTTTGTTCCCTGCCATCTTCTCTTCAGCAGATTGCTTCTTCTCCTCAAGCTAAAGGTCTGTCCTTTACCTTGTTTTATCCGTCATTTTCGCTTAATTGTAAGCATTACTTACCAAATATTCCCACCCAGTTACTCAATTGTATAGTTTTCTGGCAATTAATTCCGACCCATTTGGTTCGTAATAGCTATCGGCTGATAGGGAAAAAAGCTTCAAAATAAAAGTTTTCAGTATCCGTTTACTTCTCATAAATATTTACTTTGATTAGGGACAGCAAAAGTTGTATTGAAAAAGGGGAAAGCACAGCTTTTTAAGGATGGAAGTCCAATGGTGTACAGTGGAGCAGTAGATAGAGTGATAGGTAGACCACCGCCCAAGACTGGTGATATTGTGGTTGTTGCTGATGGGACTGAGAAACCCATTGCTTGGGGAATCTATAATTCAACTTCCATGTTCGCTGTTAGGCTTATGCAATTACAAGAGGAAGCCGTGCGGTATGTATGTATGTATGTGTTTACGTGAATGCTTGTAAATGAACCTGGCCTGATCTTAACTCGTTCATTATCTTGAACAGAGGCTCAAACTAAATAAATATAAATTATTAAATAAATTCTTTACTATTTTATTTTAAAGAGTGAAGGATATATAAGTAAAATTATGATATATTAGGAAAGCTTATGTTTTTGTATCAATAATTATATGTATATGTCCAAAATTAATATGACCTGAGCTGGTTTTACGTGTTTGTTATGAACTTAAACAATTTGTTTTGTTTTGCTTGAGCTTAGTTCCTTTAAACTTTTGTCAAATAGAACTGTAAATGGTTTATAAACAACTGGACTTATTTTCAAGCCTATGCGTATATGTATGTATGGTCTTTTGGTTTCATCAGGTGGAGTAATTCACATCTTGTGGTGCAGAGATCCTTCTTGTGCATTGAATATGGAGAAATTACTTGAAACAAGAATTGGTGCTGCTATACAGTTACGTAGGATGTTAGGCCTTCCCTCGGCTCATACAAATGCATATCGTCTTGTCAACAGCGAAGGAGATAGGTATGCGGTCTTCATTTACTGCAACATCTTCCATATTGGTAAATTGTAGTAATGTTTAACTCAATTGTGCGATGAATGAATCTTGTATACATGTTCATGAAATACCATTTGTAAATTGTTAGCTATATGTACATGTATGCTTCCAAATTTAAAGTTTTGCTTAAGCTAATCGCAAGAAATTCTTTGGTTGGTCAGGTGTACTATACAGGATTATAGACCAACTAATAACTATATAGGATTCTAGACAATTAATAACATTATGACACATGTCAATTTAGTTTAAATGTCATGGTTGCATTGGTTAGTCCATAATTATTGTCATACTAACCAATGCAATCATAACAGCTAATAAAAAACTAATAGATGCCTTGATGTCATTAATTGATCTATAATCTTACATGGTAGGCATGTTTTATTCAAAAAAGGTTCGCAATCACAATACTTGCCTCCTGATTTGATGTATATTCTGCTCTTTGAGGTTTGAAGCAAATTGAATTGTTTCTATGATTGGGTCTTAAAGCAAATGTAGATTGTTAATTATAGGGTGATACCGATTGCTCAAAGGTGCTGTATACCAGGTCCTTGCTGCATTTCCATATGCTGTTGAACAAACCATTGTTCATCATATTTTCAAGTGCTTATGCAAAAGTTATATGTATTTTGTTTCTTCCACTATATGTAAAATAACTTGCGTTGAATTAGGTTATCCCAACTCGGGGAATTCTATGCTTGACATGAACCGTGCATCTGATACTTAATTAAATAATTACAGAGAAGAAGAAAAGTTAGACTGCATGTTACATGAAAATGGTTTGATTGTCTTATTGTGATTTAGGACCTATCATTGATTTCCATCGTCTCTTCTGGTTCACTGCATAATTTTATGAGCCCTCGCCCTTACTTGAAAATTTCATTCACTCCATTACACAGATTGTCTGGATTAATTGTTGATGTCTTTGGAGATATAGCAGTAGTTGCGTCATCTGCCGCATGGGTTGAGAAGTACAAACCAGACGTAGAGGCCTGCATCAGTAGAATGGATGAAATTAATCATATAAACTGGAGACCATCCTTTGAAATTCTAAAAGAAGAAGGAATAGATGTGTCACACTTGAAAGAAATGCAACCATCCATTTGTCATGAAAAAATAAAGGTAGAATATGTTTCAGAAGGAATGTACATATTGCACCTTTGCTTGTTCCACGATTCAAGCATTAAAATGTTATGAGTACTTGCTTATGGTGAATTCTAAGTGAAGAATTTACAATATCCATCTTACAATTAGAATGCCTTTCTAAAGTGTAGTTTGGAATTTAAAAGAGTGCTTAAGCAACCGAAAAAGTTTTTTGTTTTTCCTTGTCTTCGCTGAAATTCTGTTGCGCTATTATGACAAGTTCCAAATAATAGCTTGTTCTTACTACCATCGTGACCCATGTTATGGTTGCTGTCTAGTTGTTTACTGGCTTCCATCTGAGCATTATGACCGTTTATGATATTGAGCCTCCAAAATAAATGCTCTAATGTCAAATTCTTTGCATCATGATATCTAGATATTCTACATATATGAGAAAAACCACCTTAACTTGCTTGAAAATGTAAGGAAATCCATTTTCCTTCAGTTACACCATATAATTTTCATACTGCAGGTTGTGGAAAATGGGATTTCTTATGCCGTATCCTTGACGGGTCAAAAGACTGGATTTTATGCTGATCAACGTGAAAGTCGCCAATTTATATCAACAATCTCAGCTGGTCGGAAAGTTCTTGACATTTGTTGCTATAGTGGTGGTTTTGCTCTCAATGCTGCTTGCGGTGGTGCCACAGATGTTTTAGGTAAAACTTTGTCCGTCTTCTGAAATATTGGATTTTCTTCTAGCAAAGAATTGGAATACCGCTTTGTGGGTTGATAAGTTTCTCGTGTACTGGTTTCAAAAAAAAGAAAGTTCGATATATACTAGCTTTGCCATGTGAATCTTTACAAGAACTTATCCAGCTTGGTTTATAGAAATAGTTTGTGAGTTATTGAGCTGAATGCAAATTGAAGAATAGGACATGTTTTACTTACTTGAAATTGGACGTGTAACTTTAAAAATGGTATATATATTTTCGTTTCAAGTTTTATTTAGGTTGATAAAGAGTTAGTTTCTAGATTAAATTGCCTGTAAATTGCACATGAGTTAGTTTCCTTTTGCATGAAGTATATGGCATCTTCAACCTGAGAAAATGTAGAGTTTGAAAAGTGTAGTTTTTCTTCTGATTGTCATCAACATTTTTTCAGGTGTTGACACATCCTTGCCGGCTCTCGAGCTTGCAAGAAAAAACATTAATCTCAACCAACTGGATCCAGGAAGAATATCATTTTTGAGAGAAGATGCTACTGAATTTATGAAGGGAGCAATGTCCAGAAATGAATCATGGGATATAGTTATTCTGGATCCTCCGAAATTAGCACCCAGACGAAAGGTACATCCACATGCATATATACAAAGTTTCATTAGATAAAAACTTGAGTTTCTGCAAGCTAATTTCTGATAGATGGAACTTAATGTCAACTTTTAACTGGTGTCTCACCATGGATGATAACATACAACATTATTCTTGTTGATTTGAGTTTCCTGGTTGTTATCCTTCTATTTCACTGTTAAGCTGTTCAGAAAAATATTACTCCCTCTGTGCCAATTCAAGTGATGATTATGATTTTGATACAAATATTAAGGGAATGATTAGTTTATCTTAATTCTTTCTACTTGTTGCTTTTGATGATATGAAAGTCCCAGATTTCGTAATCATAAACAGAGATGTAGGTATAAATCTCTGCTATAAATTATCTTGGCTGTTGTTGATCAGGTTCTACAGAATGCATCTGGCATGTACAGAAATCTAAACTCTTTAGCGATGAGATTGACAAAGAGAGGTGGTCTTCTCATGACTTGTTCATGTTCAGGAGCCATGACCCAAAGTGGGAAATTCTTGAGCATCATCCAGGCAAGTAGTCTTTTTCAATTGTTGTGTGCCATCAGACCCTTCTCAAACAAGGCTGTGCAAAACCCAAACAGACTGAAAATTTTTCAACGAAACAGATCAATTTGGTTCAATTCAATTTGAGGTTTACAGATTGTTTAGATATTCAATTCCTTTGTTTTTTCAGAAATTAAGAATTTTTGGTTTTGAAAACTATAAAATCGATTCCTAAACTGAACTAAACCGTTTGCTCGGCCCTTCAAAACGCCATGATCCAGAAACAGCTTTTTTGAAGCACATTCACAGACGCAATCGTATATGATA
The DNA here is from genome assembly GCA_948192965.1 of Dalechampia spathulata. Lineage (NCBI taxonomy): Eukaryota > Viridiplantae > Streptophyta > Magnoliopsida > Malpighiales > Euphorbiaceae > Dalechampia > Dalechampia spathulata. The sequence continues at coordinate 15,461 of CANYBF010950604.1, read as the reverse complement.
TTTTGTTGGCGATAATATCTCATTCTCTGGTTTTCTTTATTTCTTTTTGTTGTTCAATGATATTTAGGGTGCGGCATCAACAGCGGGAAGGAAAATCACAGTTCTCCGGCAAGCTGGGGCAGCTTCCGACCATCCTATTGACCCATCATACCCAGAAGGCACATACCTTAGCAATTATTTACTGGGCGTTTTATAACATAGGCAAGCTGGTAGACAAAGTAAAGTCAAACTGTATGTTAACATTAAGTGATTTAAGATAGTGGCAATATGTGATTCACTTGCATGCTTCCCAGAAAGAAATGTTACAAATAAGGTTACACAAAACACTCAAAAAATTTTGAATACACATTGGACCTACAAGTTCATCGACCTCCTGGAGTTCTGTTCCATGATAAATAAGAAGGATCCCCCAGGCGCCTGAAATGGTTCCAAAAATGAAACAGTCAGCAGAGAAATTATACTATCAAAAAAGAGCCAGAAATCACCAAAATAGAGAGAGCTTGGAAGGTAATTTTCATAGCCTAACAACTTGAATAAATATAGGAAAGAATATTACCTGGGCTTGATGAGATATACTATAGTGAAACACATTGCCAGAAAGAAGCAGAGACCCCCAACAGTAAGATAACCAATTCCCAGGAAATCGTTCTTTCCACCAAGCCAGCTTGTGGTTGAAAGCACCAATTTCTTCTTGCCACTGAAACTATATACATTGTAGTTGTTCTCCAGAGTTACGTGTATCTCATCCTGCGGCTGTAGATCCTGCTCTATCTTTCCATACAACTTCCTGAAAGTTGGGAGAGCTGCAGTTCGCATCCAGACAATGAGGTCCTCCTGCTGACTTAACTGGCAAGTGTACGCATAGTTAACCAGGTCAGACGATGCAAGTTTTCAATAAAATGTAAACAATAATTAACAAATGGAATGATTAGAGAGGGCTTCAATTATCAGACTGTAGGTAAGTTCTGAAAGCAAGCCAGCAACATTAAGTAAAACTAGTTGCAGTTAAATGTCTTGAACATTATACTCCAAGTTATCAGGAGAAATCAACACTCACACTCGCATGTCATAAAAATTGCAGTCTCATTAATGCCTGCTAACAGCAGATGCTTATGAAACTGCTATAGAGAGTTTGTTAACAAGTTAAACCACAATTACCTTTGAATCTTCAGATGACATTTAACCATACACCACTTACTTTCGCGTTCTTTCAATCATGATTCTTCCAGACACCATCGGAACTTCCAAAACTCAAAATTCATGATAAAACCTCCTTCAAACTCACCCAACTTGGATTAGCTTACTTGATAATTTTAATATCTAATTTCCACTTGGAATGTTTCTGAAATATCATGGATGAATCAATATTCAAAGAACAGGAAAACTCATGGTCAATATTGCATCAACCATGCATCAAATTAACATTGTCATCCTGAAATTTGGACTTGGTAGCAAGCATCATAAAGTTGGGAGTTCAGTATATAAAAAGAACTAAATTTAAGCATGGTAATGGTATCAGCTGATGAGATGTTCAACCCATGCTTAAGGATCCAAGAAGGTAGAATCTGTATTTTTGCCTAACAATTACATTGAAAACCATTTATTTCATTTTTGAGAGCCCTACCAGCGACAAAATGGTCAAATCAAACTACATGTCACCTTTTTTTCATTTTTGAGAGCCCTAGCATTTAGATTTGCTTGCCAGGCAAATGAACAGAATTTAGGAAATTTAACTTGAGCAGGAAATTCTTGTATGAGTTTTGACAAAGAATTAAACTCATGAATCCATGGCATTGTAATTTCATGAAGGGGAATGTAGAAACAAGCAACAAAGTAACTAGCAATGAAATGCATGTTTCCTGAATGTAGGGGAAGATGATCGTAAAAATACTTTTTTTTAGAAAAAAAACCTGCATTCAGATGTTCAATTTATTTACCAAATTCCATTGCAAGGCAGCTAACCATTAATTATGTATGTTGACCAGCTAGGTAGAGGCCAAACACTTACTGGGATTGATTCATCAAGCTTTGCACCTCCAATGAGATCTCCACTCTGAAAATTTTTAGGAAACACGTCCTTGCCAAATTTATGGTCTCTATCACTCTTCCATGAGATGTTCTTCTTATTAACTTGCAACTGTCTACTGTTGAGTGAGAAGCTATACGTATCATTGAACAAACTCCAAGCTATTAGACCACAGGGCACAATTGCACTCCCGTCGACAATATGTTCCGGCTTACAGTTACTGGTTTCATTCTCACCACTAAGACTTCTTAACTGTTCATCGCTTCGGCTCTTCACATACCTGAATTTAGTATCACCATTATGATGATTTGAAAAGTTAACATATATGAACTGCATTAAAATCCTTTAAACTTTAAGCCATCCATCTACTTTCTTTATGGTCCAATTTTTGAACAATAAGGTAAAAAGGAACGTATCAAAAATATCAAACACGCTGCTAAATATTAGAATCAAGATCATGATAGATTACTTGAGAAACAAGAGAAAAGGCAAATTCATATCAGAAACTACATTCAGTTCTAGACATTACAAGCCCCATCAATCGCATATATGATAACAGTTGGTGACATACCTGCGATGATTCTGGTAAAAGTTGTCGAGCTGATAATAAATATAGATTGGTTGCTTCATACGCTTCGGAACCTGATGAAAAAGAAATATCAAGACATTATCAGGCACATTAAACAGCATATGAACGGACCTATTGGTTTCATGGCATCACGAGAACTACAAGTAACAAAGTTACTGAAAGGAATCTCACTATTAAAGTTCTATTGCATGTTTTATCAGCAGAGCTTCGAATAAAGCCGACCTTATCAGTTCTATTTTGTACAGGAATGCAAGCATTGTCATACCGGTCAATTATTTCAACAACCTGGTAAACAAATAACATGGGATCTGTAATCAACTACAAACAAAACTATACATAAGCAATGATAAGAAAGTGAAGCTTACATCTTGGGAGGCAAACAAAGACGCAATTCCAATAGGAATGAAGATTATGCTAACGAGCATGAATGCAGAAATTACCTGCACAAATCAGCCTTTTGAGCTACATTTTCAAGAAAAGGATGAAACGGTGTTTCTCCATCATAATATGCTTGTAAAATTTTCCAAAAGGAAAAATTACCCAACGCGGCGTAAGAATCGGCTTACAGGCAGGAAGTTCTTGTTGGGTAAATCTAGAATCTGAAAGAAAGAAACCAGAAACACATTATCAACTTTTTTTTTTTTTTGGTTAAGCACCCATTACAGAAAAAAGAAGCAATATTTTATTCCAAGTTGATTGCAGTATAACTAACTAAACTAACTAACAGTGGCAATGAAAAAGTAAAAAAAGAAAAAATAGGAGAAAACAGAAGAAAAATAAAAGCATAAGAGGAAAATCACATTTGGGACGTTTAGGATTTCTTCTTGGAGCAGTAGAATCAGCCGATCCATTAGCTCCTGCACTTGATGACGCAGCGTTGTTACTCATCGGACACCCACGAAAAGATGAGCTCTTTTTTCAGCTAACTACCCGGAAAAGGAAAGTAATAAAAGAAGACAAAACTTAAAAGGCGGATCAGTAAGGAAGAGAAAAGAGTCTAATTAATTACTGAGAAAGGAAAGAAATTTCAGGTAAGAAGAAGAAGAAGAAATCTTAGTCTGATTGGTTTTGACTTTGAGAAAGAGATGATTGTATAAGACGGCCGGGCAGCCCGCTGGAAGCGGATCCTTATTTATCATACTTTCTTTTGTGTGATCCATCATGTATTATTATTCATCCTAATATAAAAAATAAAATTGATTTTTATTTAATAATTATAATTAAATAAATTTATACTTACATACCAAGTGAATATTATTATATTAAATTTATACTCCATATTATTGTAACTGTCCTAAATAAAATAAAATAAATTTAATATATAATATTATCAATTCAACATTATGAAATAATTATTAAATTTATATTTATTCATAAGTTTTATTAAATTCTGATACTAAAAATTCAATTATATTCACCGATGAGTTTCCTAATTTATTACATTATGTATTAATAAAAATTATGATTATTAATTATAATATTAATAATTGGTATTAAATAAAATTAATAATTATATATATATATGAAATATAATATCAGTATTTGTTGGAAAAGGGGACAGGAAGTGAGCGGTTGAAAACTTCTGTCCAAAGAAAAAAAAAACCAGAAATTCTGCATGCGAATTGCAATGGAAACAGCTTCGTGTTCTCTTCTTCAATCCCTTCCTCTATCGAAAACTGTTATCAATTCTAAAAAATTACATTCACTGCCCAGAAATCACTATAATTCATTTCTGGCTCCTCAATTTCGTTTCAATTTTAATAGGAAATACCCAATCCCAAGAAAATATTTGAAATCTAATGGCTTCTCTTCATTTTGCTCCCCTTCAAGTTCTTCTGATCAAAACCCTTCTCCACAACTTGCTGTTCTTCTCGAGATTGATGGGTACTTTCCTTTTTTTTTTTTTACTTGTTTTTTATAATCGTTTCATTTCATAATGTATTTGTTTTTTTTCGAGATTAGTTCATTCTTAGTGTTTTTGGAAGTTCATATTCTTTTGTTTATAGATTGGTTATGGGTTTTGATTGATTGCTAAGCTTTATAAGAGTATAGGATGATTGCTGCATCTGTATTTTTATTGCTAAACCGATATATTGACCTCAGGCCTCCATGAAATGAAATGCATTGTAATAATGTTATTATAAATGAATGCAATGTGATGAACTTATGTAAAAATCGATTAAATCTTATTTTTTATGAAGGATTATAGCTGATGTTGGGTTCTATATCCTCAATTTTGATGTTTTAGATTTTGATTATTTGCTCCATTTTCTAGGTTTCCTGTGATGATAAAGGGATCATTGTTACAAGATATTAATTTAATTACATTGCATTTCATTTATAACCAATAATTAGTTGTTCATTGTTGTGCCTTGCTGTTCATACAGGGTCCTAATGGATGCGTATCGCCTAGGAAATCGCAAGTCTTTTAATGTAGGTGAGATGATCCATTTGTTTACACACTATTTTGTGTTCCAATGGATAAAAGCTAAGAAAACTCATTATATCAATGGGTAGTTTCTGTTATTTTTTTGGATTTGTAAGTTTAAGTGTATAATTTGCATTGTTTTCTTTCTGGAAACGATTAGCTTTTCAGAAGCTTGGGCTTGATTGTGCAAATTGGACTGAACCTATCTATCTAGATCTTGTCAGGTAACAAATTGCTTCTAGACTTGAGTCTGTTTGCGATTTTATATCAAGTTATGATGGCACGAGAAATCAGTCACTTTTCTATTATTATAGTTAGCTTGGTTTTTATCTAATGTCTCTTCATCTCAACTTTCAACTTGATTAAGTGTGATGATAACATTAGCATGTGAATCATTGTTTTGGCTTCTCTTTGAGTATACCTGTTTTTTTTAATGTGATAGAGAGTGATCCAAGCTATTATTTGAAGAAGTATCTCAGGTGAATTAATGTTCAATTATCTTTGTCTGCTGTACATATGCATGTTGCTCCCATTTCAGGAGGAGTGCTGGTGATGAGGAAAAAATGCTGGTTTTATTTTTTAACCGGGTCAGTTTCTCTTTTGATTTTTCCAGCTTTTACACCTTTGCAATTTGTTTTGGATATTTATCCCTTTACTCCCTTGCAGATTGGTTGGCCATCTTCATTACCAACAAGTGAAAAAGGCTCATTTATAAAGAATGTTTTGCGAGCAAAGGTATCTTTTTACTTACTTTCTGTTAACTCATTTGTTCCTTTTATTTCTTGCGCATTCTATAACAGTAACTAACTAGTGGGGTTCAAGTACAGTTTTCTTTCTTGAAAATATGAAGTGCATATTCATGTTGTCTGTCATTAGGTTGATATAATTTCTTGACAGTCCAAAGTCAAATTGTGTCACTTTGTTCTCATTATGTTAATGATTTTTTCACTCATTATGCATACAAGCAGAAAAATCCCATTTATTTGCATTCATATTTGGAGCTTATTGCTATTAATTATACCCCATAATGTATTCCTTCGGCAAATATAAATGCTCAGGATGTGTTGTGATCTGAACATTAGTTGTTGTGAGCAGAAAAATGCAATGGATGAATTTATGATGTCAGAAAATGCACCTTTACGTCCTGGAGCAGAAGAGTGAGTTATCTTCTCCTATTTAATATATGTAGTCCATCAATTGTTTTTATCATGGTCTCTTTTATCTGACCTGTCTCTGTAACTATGTTGCACCTATTTATCATTTGATATATAAGATATCCCTAAAACTTATTGAGGAGTCTACTAGTCCACCATTGTAGTTGCTGCTTCAAGTCCTGTTAAGCTGTCATGGAGGAGATCATGTTTGGCTGGATTTGGAACATTGACCAACTTTGAGCAATATATTACATGCTCGTAGAGCTTTAATTGGCACCAAATTTCTGAAAATACCGATACCAAACTTTAGAAGTTACAACTAAAGTTGAACTTGACTATTTCCTGTACATGCTTGACTATCAGACTCCCCTTTTTTGAGCAAAAATTTGAGTTTCAATAATATCATGCACCTATGGACAAGAACTACTTATTGTTCACATATTGTAAGTTCTTTCAAGATCAATGCTGCCGTTACTATGATAATATTATTCTATGACTTTATACACCCACATAGAACTAACATTAACCTGCTTTGACAATTTTTTGTGCAGTTTCATTGATGATGCATCTGACATGGGAATAACTGTTGTTATTCTTACATCTTATCATAAAAGTGATGAAAAAGTTGCTAGGTATGGTCCTTATTTTACACAAAAATTGTTTTAGTGTTTAAAACTTGAGGCACTGTAATCATTATTGTGAGCTGCCTGAAGTTTATGGAACCATTTTTACTAGCTAGCTTTCTTCTTATTGCTCTCCCAGCTAATTTTTCCTTGTCAACTGGAAATTTAGATAGACTGTTCTATTATAAGTTATGAAAGTCAGCTGATTTTGAATCTTAACTTTTGTAGCTAAATTTAGTATCAAATTTAATTATCGGGAAGAAGAAACATATAGATAATCAGTCACATTTACTGTAACAGGCTTGAATAAATAACATACCTGTTTCCATGTTTAATCTATGAGATCTGAAAACAAGTAGGTTTTTTCTTTTAATATTGAAAACAAGTAGGTTGATATGTTCATTTCCAACCCTAACAGATGTGCTATTCTCTTGTTCTGAACTAAGTTTTTGTATGTATCCTTCACCTTTTGCAGGTTGGTTTCAAGCCTAAATATGTTTTATGTTTAACATAACATGTTTATAGTTTTCTTTTTTTCACTTGTCAATATTGGTAGATCTATTGTGGATAAGCTTGGACGTAAAAGAATTTTGAAGATAAAAATTGTTGGCAATGCAGAAGTGGAACAGAGTTTCTATGGACAATTGGTTCTTGGTAAAGGAGTGTCTTCTGGTTTGGATGAACAACTAGCCAAGGAAGCAAGAAAAGCAAGTAAATTTTAAGCTGATGTCGATTTGTTCCTATTTGTTCTATAATATTCATCTTTTCACTGCAGAAGATTGGATACTAAAGGAGTCTGTTCTTGCTTTACGGACCAGCTTCTGCCGAGAGACAAAAGATAGCTGAGGAGGTTGCTTCTATGCTGAAGTTGAGGGTTGAGATTGATACTAGCTCAAGTGAAAGGTTAGTCCAGTTTATTCCTCTATACACTTCCATTTTACTTGTTATTGTCTGATATTTTAAAGCTAGAGAAACCAAAAATTTGTTAGAGAATTCCACATGGAAAATATGTGAGGAGTTCAAATGGTTCATAAGTGGAGTAGATTGGCATTTAGCACAAGCCAATTGGTTTTGTGTAAGATGAGTGTCAACTCCAAATAAAGCCACTGTTATGAGTTTGGCCCCACTCTGTCACGTTAAGAAGATGGAAGAGTCTGAATTCCAATGCGAAAATGCAGAGGAATGGGTAAGAGAGAAGGGACAAGAAAGAAGAGAGTATTCAGGAAGAAGAAAATGTTTTCTGTATATGCCCTGTCATTCTTCTTACAATATATATAAATGTTACTGTCAAAGCCAACAATCAGTATTCCTAAAAAATACCAATATACCCCATAATAGTCCAAATGATACTAACAAACTAATTATTCTATTTCTGGCATCGTTTATATGTGACACACTCTCTTCAGCTTATGGAATTTCGACATGGTATCAGAGCCTCAAATGGTCAAATGACCAAATAATCTTGGAATTGTGTTTGAAGATTTGGAATTGGGCTAGCTGGAAGTCTAGATCTGTTTGTGGAGCTAGGGCCTTTGAGACAGGCTTAGGTATTTAATGGATTTCCAAGTGAAGGTTCATGTTTAGTAGGTGACAATTGATTTTGACTAGTTGCATTTGAGGGGAGTGTTGGAGAATCGTATATGGAAAAGATTTGAGGAGTTCAAATGGTTTATAAGTGGAGTAGATTGGTACTTGGTACAAACCAATTGATTTTGTGCAAGATGAATGTTAACCCATTTAAAGTCGCTATTATAAGTTTAGCCTAACACTCTTTTCGGTCCATGGAATTTTTATAAAACTCAAGTAGACAAACTGGAGTTTCTAAATCAAGCATGGGTAAGCATTAAAATAGCAAAGGGCATCTTTATATAAGTCCATGTTTCTTCTAATAACAAACTCATTTACTATTGAAATAATCAAGTCAGTTTTAATATTTTACATTAAAAGGTTATTTAATAATTTTGATGAAAAATTTTAAGATTTTCACAAATGGCTTGTCTTGCAATTGTATGCCAGCAGGTAATTAACTTTTTTTTTTGTGGAATCTTGATACCATCTAATGTATTATGAGGATCACGCAGCTTAGAGAAGATTGTAGCTGCACTTCGAGCTGGGGCCGAGTATGCTGATTTACCTGTCAGCAACTGTGTCCTAATTGCTGGAAGCCAATCTGGAGTGACTGCAGCAGAGAAAATCGGAATGCCTTGTATCGTCCTGCGGAGTAGGTAATGGCTTATTTCAAGTACTGAACCTGTATATCAAAAAATGGTCAAGGATGATTGCTAATAGCAAACTTTACCCGAGAGAAATGAAAATAATGCATGGAAAAGTGAAATTATAAACTTGTCCTGGATATCCTTGGTAACTGATTCTAGAAAATTTTGTGTTGCTGATTCATTTATTCTGCTATTGTATCGTCTACACAGCTTGACATCCAGAGCTGAGTTTCCCTCAGCAAAAGCTGTAATGGATGGTTTTGGAGGTCCAGATTTGACTGTTACTAAACTACGGCAGAGGCTGCAATCATGATTCTGATTCATACGCTAATTCTCAACCTCTCCCTACCCTCGCATTATCCAGAAGTATTTTGCGGACAGGCGAGGCTTTTAAAGTATCGCTTGAGATATCATTTCCTGTGAGACTCGTGTTGAATTCAACACAAATATTATGACATTGTGCAAAATTAGGGAAGAAACATAAAATTCCACTTAAATTTTCATATCAGTTGGTATTATGGTTGTACTTGAATTGTTCTTTTGGATGAACAGCATTGCTTGTACTATGTCCGTCACGTAGATGATCTTCGCTTGCAATCATCACTCGGTGTTGAATTTATCATAAAATTCATCCTTTACAAAAGAAAGTGACATTTTCGTTTGTTCATAAGATTGTATTCATCTTTGTAACTCCGCTTCGATCAATGGTGACTTTGTTTAGACTTCATACAATAGAAAGTATAGATGATGATCAAGCATTTTACAAAAGAGGGGTCAGTATGTTCTGAGAATTCTGACACATTTAGCGATTCATGGCACAACCAGGTAGAGGTAGAATCATTTCCATGAATATGATGATAATTCTTAAAGAATCATATCCCACCAACACCAACTGATGTGGACTTTCTATCTCTTAACTAAACATTTTAGGTTTAAATCTTAAAATTTGAGTAAATTCAAAAAAATTTTGACAAAATATAAATGGTATGTTATTCTAAATTAATATTAAAAAATTTTAATTTAGAATTTTAATTTTAAATGCATATGTTTTAAATATTTAACATATACTTAAATGATATTTTTTTGAGTATTTATTATATATATTACATGTATATAATATATTTTTTCATTAATTTTTGAAAAGTTTATATTTTTTAAAATAATTTTATGATTTTCATACTTTTAGGAAAAATAAAAAATATATATTTTTATATTTTCATAATTTTTAAAAAAAATTTCTGTAAGGCTCAATTTATTATTCATAGAAATAATTATGTACTTAAATCAAATAATCAGAATGGGAAAAATAATAGTATCTGGCCATATTTAATAGTTCTAAAACTGGCTTTAAAATATGAAAAAAAATGAATTAATGAAATTATCAAATAATTAAAATTTTAGACAACGTTTGGAAAATATATTAAATATTCGGATAATTCAATAATGATATCTTAGTTGGATGGAATTGACATGACAATATCATATCATTCGGCCATGATATTTAAACTTTTAACCGAATGAATGGATGAGCTCTTTTTTAAAACATTTTCAAAATTTAATATTTTTGTATTCCATTATTAGTGTAGTTTTCATGCAGTTAATGCTTAGGTATAGGTGTTAAAGTGTTTGTATCGATTATCTCAGAGATTATATACTCTCTTTCAAGTTGAATGTATTATAAAATTAAGATACGTGTATCTTTTAATATCAATTCAATTGATTTTAAGAAATTTTATAAATTTTTTGATTAATATAAAGCTATATTTTAGATATTAGAAAATATATCTTATTACATGGATGAATAAGTTATAATTTATCATAAATAATTAAATGATTTATGTGTTATTAGAGATTGTTGTTTTTTATTTATTGCACTTGGATGAATTTTTAATAACGAATCGGTGTTTAACTTAAAATTAATTGTATTTATGGTACATTAATGATGATTAAGGATTTTAATCAGCACAAGATAAGAAATTAGTAGTCATTCTAATTGGGATGTCCTTATTTAACGTCGGTATAATTTTAATGCGGTTGATGTCCATAAAACAATTAATAAAATGTCAACAAGTCAAATTACCATGTCATATAATAATGGAAGTTTGTTGACCTGGTTAAGTGATTGGGGTGGTTGCACTTTTGCTTTTGATATATATATATATATATTTAATTCATTTTAAATTTAATATAATGCATGATATACTTAACAATATACTAATTTCTGAAGTAGCTACAAACTGTAATGTTGATCCAATTTCACCATTTTATTTTATTCGGACTTTCATTTATAGCTATTAAATACAGCATCATCAAGTAACAAAAGCATATCATCCAAGCTTCTGACATTGTACATGTATACGTATACACCCACACCCACATATATATATATATATATATCAGGCTTTGTCAGATAACAATTCATGTTTATTGGATCGCATCCGTCATCCATATCTAAAATCCTATTCATTATCTTAAATAATATATCAAAATATAAATTAGATTTAGAATTTATCAATAAAAATAGTTTTAATTGACTGGAACATCATTTCTTATTTTTTAAAAACTTAAAATACTATGATTAAATGTTATATGAAATGATGATAGAAATTAAAAATACATGAAAATATAATCAATATCATTTTAAGTTTTGATATAAAATATCAAAAAAGTGCCAATGATTAGCACACATGACTTGTAATAATCATCGTAGCAGGAAAAACAACAAGACAACATTTTATATAAATTAATTACTTTATATTTTATATTTAAAATGATATAATATTATTATTTTAATTAATTGTTTTTTTAATTTTATCATATTTGCATTTTATTATATTTTTTTTATTAATACGTTTGATTCATATTTAATTGTATGATATATAATATATAAATGTGTTGATACGATTTTTTTCATGTTTACTAATACTAAAATTATTTATTTTCTTTCATATAATTACTTCAATTATTTATCTTATACCTGATTGATAATAAATTATTTCATTTATTTAAACATAAAAAATATTACATATATCAATGATATGTAATTTAATCACATAGTATTTTCTAGAAAATTTATGAGGTGCAGATTTGAGTCTCAGTTATCACACATATGAATTATTTTTTGCAAAAAATACATATGATTATTAAACACATAAAATCACATGTATTTATATATAATATTAATTAAACAATAGCTAAAATCAAAATCAATCTTTTAAAACAATGCAAAAAATAAAAATAAAATTATGGATTGATAAAAATTAAGAAGAATAAATTAATATCATATATTGTTAGATGCTAGGTTTTGATGTATGAGTTACGTGTGAGTCAATTTAAGTTATTTGTAAGTTTTTAATAGAGTTTTTGTGTTGGTATGGGCGTACTGGTTTTGGTACGGGCATCCCAAATCGCTTAGTTGAGTGGTACGATTATACGGTTGATCGTACTTAGTTAAAAATGATTTATTGAGCTTGATACGGGCGTACCATTGAGTGGTATGGTCGTACATGAGCTCATAGGAAAATGGTTTGTCAGTAAACCTGTTTTGGTATGAGCGTACCATTGAGTGGAACGGCCCTACGTGAGCTTGCAGGAAAATTAGTTTGGGCGTACCAAATGATGATACGACCGTACCACATTTTCCTCTCATTTTTCAACGGTAAAATTTAAATCCGTACGAGCGTACATGACTGGTACGGTCATACGCGACATTTAAGAAAGGTCTTAAAATACTTTCTAACTGCTATTTTGAGTAAGAACTTTCATATCCTTTGATTCTAACAGCTATTTTCTATAGAGCTTCTATTCCATTGAACTTGTATTGTCTATTACAAGTAAGTTAACTTGTATTTTGTGTAATTTGCTATTGAAATCTCTCTTCCATTGTATTCTCATTGTAAAAGCTAGGGTTTACTTTTAGTGGGTTGGTGTGTGATTAATGTTTGGGTATTAATTTGCATTTGAGAGATTATAAGGTTGATTATTGTAAAGGTTTGAGTGTGAGCCTTGAAAACACTGGGATTTAAGATTCATTTGAGGAATCCGTGTTGTGTAATTGATTGAGATTTAGTGGAACCCTAAGTCAAGACTTAGGAGAAGTGGACGTAGGCAAGAGTTTGGCCGAACCACTATAAACCGTGCACGTGTTGCCTTCCTCAAAGAGGATTTTCATTTGGTATCAGAGCATTTGGTGCTCATTACTGAGAAGAAGTAACATTCTTGAGCTAAAGATCCTATGGCAACAAGTAAGAGTCAATCATTTAAAAAGACTCCCATACTTCGATGGAACAGATTATCCATACTGGAAGTACCAAATGGAAGTTTTCTTGGACAGCAATGGAATTAGGCTATACGACTTGATGATGAAATAGTACTTACCTCCAACAATCACAACTGATGGAATTGTCTCTCTTAAGGATAAGGATGATTGGACAATAGAGGAATTAAATGTAAACTTCCAAAACAAACCGGGACATATGAGTGCAACAAACCGGGACACATGAGGAATGAATGTCCTCGCCTCAATAAACCATCCAAGCCTTTCAAAAAGAAGGCATGGAAGGCTACTTGGGATGATGGCATTGAATCAAATGAGGAGATGTCCGATGATGAAGGAGCAACCAATCTTTGCTTCATGGTACTCTTAAATGATGAGGAAATGGATGAGGTAACTACATTATCTCAATCTTATTATAGTAATGATGAGCTTAATGATGATGATGATTGTAGTGCATTTGAAGCATTATTGGAAAAATATGAACTTTTGGTTAAGAAGCACAAATCACTTAAGAATAAGCATGCATGCACAATTGAGGATAAAAATGTTTTACAAAATGAATTTGATTCTTGTAAAACAAAACTTGAGAGTCTTGAAAAAGAAAACAAGATTTTAAAAGATGAAAATGATAAGCTTTCAAAGAAAAAGGATTTGTTCAAAGATAATTTGTTTAGGTTTGAACAAGGTGAGGTCAAGATAGATACCATTTTAAAACACCAAAAACTTAGTGGTAATAAAGAGGGTCTTGGATTTAATCAAGACTCCTCCTACACTTCTAAGGGTACAGTTTTTGTCAAAGCCTCCATCTCACAACAAAATCCAAATGATTTGAAAAAGAAACACGTTCACCCTAAGACTCATAGAGTACATAAGCATGTTAATAAGGTGCATCATTGTTCATGTTCTTGTTCACACAATCATAATCATTCACATGCATCTAAGAAGAAATATGTGCACAATCATTCTAGGTTTAGAAATGTTGTATGTCATTATTACAATAAAAATGGGCATGCAACCAATAGATGCTTTATTAGAAAGATGCATTGGAACGATAATGTAGATGCTTCTAATCCCCAAGGATCTAAGTACATTTGGGTAACAAAAAGGAAGTAAATATATTTATTTTGACAGGTATGCTTGAGATCCAAGATTAATGAGAATAAGTGGTATCTCGATAGTGAATGCTCAAGGCATATGACTTGGAATGCAAGTCTTTTCTCCCATCTTAAGGAATATTCGAGAGGTGGTGTCACCTTTGAAGACAATGCTAAAGGTAAAGTCATTGGAATTGGTAAGATCGTTAAGGATTCCAACTTCTCTATTAACAAAGTTTTATTGGTAGAAGGTTTGAAACACAACTTGTTTAGCATTAGTCAATTGTGTGATCATGATTTTAAGGTCATTTTTGATCCTAAAGGTTATTATGTGCATAGTATTAGTGATAATAAGCTAGTCTTTCAAGGAGAAAGAAAAGAAAATATTCACATAATTGATTTAGATTCTATTCCTAATAAGAATGTGAAGTGTCTTGTTTCCATAAGTGAAGAATCATGGCTTTGACATAGAAGGCTTGGACATGCTAGCTTCAAAAGCATTGGAGATCTCGGGAAGAACGAGCATGTGGTAGGACTTCCAAAGATCAAATTTGCTAAGGACAAGGTATGTGAAGCATGTCAAATGGAAAAACAGGTAAAATCTTCATTTAAAGCTAAAAATAAGGTAACTTCTACCAAACCTCTTCAATTGTTGCATATAGATTTATTTGGTCCAACTAGGGTAGCTAGCTTAGGTAGTATGCATTATGCACTTGTTATTGTTGATGATTACTCTAGGTTTACTTGGGTTTCATTCTTAGCTCATAAAGATGATGCATTTGATGCTTTTCAAACTGTTACTAAACGAATGCAAAATGAAAAAGGTTACTATATTTCCTCTATTAGAAGTGATCATGGAAAAGAATTTCAAAATGAAAGTTTTAAATTTTTTTTATGAATCACTTGGTGACATAATGTCACACCCCCGACCCAAACTCAAGAGGATGCGACAAGCTCCCGTAGCATAACCGTCGCCCACCCGTCTCAGGCAAACAACGACTATACCACAAGGGAAGCTAACCTGCTAATGCTCGTATAAGAAATCCAAAAGCATA
>CANYBF010950598.1:0-12630 GCA_948192965.1 Dalechampia spathulata | reverse complement strand
AAAATTATTTTTGTTTGATCATGGAAAATTAACCGGGAGGGCTAACATCACGTCGGATATTTTGGAGAAAGCCACTCGACCAATTAAAATCCAATCCTTTCAAAAACCACATTTATACGATCAAAAATTGCATTTTATCGTAAAAATTAATTTTGAGGCCAAAATTAATTATGTAAAAATTGTTTTATGACTTTTCCAGAATACCCAAGTCATTGTGAGACTTAAATACTACTGGATACATCAAAATACGGTAAAAATATGATTTAAAACGTAGTTTTCTGGAAAAATCGCAAGGGACGTGCGCTGCGCATCACGTGATGCGCGCCACACATTGACTGTGTGTGGCGCCCATCCCTGATGTGTGGCGCACATCCCTGATGTGTGGCACACATCCCTAATGTGTGGCACACATCAGAGGCCAATCTGTACGAAAGTTGAATCTGTTAGCACAGAAGTAAAATACAGAGAAAACCCAACAACTTTAATGAAGATAGTACCTCATTTTGAACGCGAATTGGCCTCCGGTTCTTTGAACCAAACATTAATTAAGCAATTAATGAAAATAATTAATTTTAGGGCTAAAATTAAATAGATCTGAGTGATTTATGATAGATCCAGAACCCCAAGTGCACGATCTAGCTACTGGAGTCACTGGAAAGTTCAAAACCGAAGAGTTTTTGAAGCGGTTCGGGTCAAAATAGTGCTGATTTTTGAAAACCGAAGCTGATTTGCGCTGCATATGACTCATGTGCGCCACACATAGCCTATGTGTGGCACACATGAGTTATGTGTGGTGCACATGTCTCATGTGTAGCGCACATGCCAAAGAAAACTGAAGAAAAACGTGAAATTTTTCAGCAGAAACTCTAGATCTGGCCCCGATCTAGGTAGATCGGACCCAAAACCAGATTTCTATTTATGGATTTGCATCCGAATCATGAAAAACAATTTCAAAGTTAAAATTATTTTAGATCTAGGGTGTTTTAGGGCAGATGTAGGCCATCCAAGGCATGGAAAAGCCTTAAATGACCGTAGAGAGCCCCGATCGGACGAAAAATAGCGTTTTCGGAAAACTTTTTAGGTGATGTGCGTAGCACATCACTCATGTGCACCACACATAACCTGTATGTGGCGCACATGAGGTATGTGTGGCGCACATGCCTCATGTGTGGCGTATATCACAAGCAGAATAGTGACAGAAGAAAAAAAAGAAGAAAACGGGAGTTTTACCTTATTCCGGTGACTTTTCTTCCTTGATCTTCCTTGATTCCTTGTTTAGGGAGCCTAAACTAAGCAGATTTGTCACTAAATCCAAGTAGTTAATTAATTAGGGGCCTAATTAATTCGTGGGGTGATTTTGGCAGAGGTTTGTCTTGCTTCAGAAGCAAAATTCAGGATCCCTTCAGAAGAGCCCTGAGCTCTATATTTATAGAGAAATTTTATGGTGGCAATTTTGTAATTTCTGGCGCACCTTAGGGAGGGATGTGTGCCACACATTTCTCATGTGTGCCACACATTGCTCATGTGCACCACACATTGCTCATGTGCACCACACATTGCTAATGTGTGGCGCACATCACGCGACGTGCACTGCACATCAATTTTACCCTGAAGTGTGGGGCCAACTGTAGTCACTTTCGGGATACGCCCTTAAGCGTACAAGCGTTATTTGACGTAAGGAACAACTTTGTAGAAGAAAGTTTTCCCAAATTAGGTCTCTAAAAGGCTCCTGACCAAATGTCTTTTTATGGGACGTGCGTAGCGCATAACGCGATGTACTACGCACGTCATGATGTGCACTGAGCAATATGGGCCAAAATGGATGTGCACTATATGTCATCCCAAGTGTAATTGACATTCTGAGAAACTTTTCAGTTATAAATTTTCTCAAATTCAGCTTCGAACGTTGAGTTTTGGCTAGTGGGTTAACTTATGGTTGGCGATCCTAGTTTTATCCCCCAAAAATGGCATTTGGCGTGCCAGAAAGTCATTTCTCATGAAAATGATAGCGGAAATGTATTCTATGTGTCCAGAATACTTAGTTTGGTGGATTCGGGTGGTGGGCCCGCCCGGGTGCTATTCACGGTGAATAGCACCCTCATGGGCCCCACTTAGCAAATGGGCCTAGAAAGTGGTAAATAGCATACCAAGCTTATTGCCTCTAGTGAGGAAGTGGATGAGGTGTATTCTATGCGTACAGAATACCTTAAAGCGAATAATAGAGGCCGCGAGCCCCGCTGATGCTAAATGGGCCCCACAGCGTAGTGGGCCTAGAAAGTGGTATTTGCGATACCAAGCATTGTGCCTCGCGTAAGGCAACTGGGAATCATATTCTGTAAGTACAGAATACATAAAAGAAGATAATGGGGGTAGCGGGTCCCGCTGATGCTAAGTGGGCCCCATAGCATAATGGGCCCAGAAAGTGGTTTTTACGATACCACGCGTTGTGCCTTGCATAAGGCAACTAGGAATTGTATTCTGGGCCCCACTATATTAGATGGGTTCCACCTATGCACTATTCACAGTGATTAGTGCCTGAGGCTGAAAATGTTATTTGGAGCGTTTTGTCTCCTGTATGCGACAAGTAAGGGTGTTCTATATGCACAGAATACTCAGCATACCCGGCGGGTCCCGCCAGGCACCATGGTGGGTCCCACCAGTTCTGAAATGTTCTGTACATCAGAACACACAGAGGAAGACACAGGGCCTATACATATAATTAGGATCTATACTGGGGACTAAATCCTAGCCCAATCGATATAAATTCAAAATTATACGATAGTGAAAAAGTCAGGGTCAACAGTTTGCCCCCTGATTAGAATCATTTTAAGGCTGCACATGCGTTAGCCATTAAAATGGGATCTGATCACAACATGACTTTTCATATGGAATAGGAAGCGTACCTGACTCATAGAGGTGCTCGCGTTGAGGCTTGGATCCCAATTCTGTCACTGGGAGCCCGGTGCTCGGGCCAGAAGACCAATGCTGATATGATAATCCCAATTCAGCAACTGGGAGCCCGGTGCTCGGGCTAGATAATCAAGGCTGATCCATGGTCCCCAATGGGATTGATGGCAATGCCGCGAGTGAATCATCTAGAAGGTAACATCCAGATGCCTATGCGTTAGGACTTCAGAAACCAAAGGCTTGGTTAAATGATCATTGCTAGATCACGGGGTTGACTATAGGACCCGGTTGACCAACTGTTGGGTCTATTCTTGCGCCATCAATAAATGTCAGATATCTCTGGAAACAGCATTCAGGATCCTCTGTTGGGTCTCTGACATTTCTGGTCGATAGTTTTGACCAGTAAGAATACCTCAGCTCCATCACCGAGGCCCCGGCGTTCGGGTAATTCCAATCAATGCTGATTGGTGGTCACTGCAAGACCGATGGCTTCTTACGAGTAATTCACCTGAAATGTGCGTTCAGATGCCTATGCAATAGGGTTTTGTTGTCAAGGGCTTAACCTGGTGATCTCTGCTAGATCGGGTGGTTCTGCAGCGGAACCAAAAGCGACCTACTGCTGGGTCTGGGTGATCAACCGTCAAATCTTGTTCTCACACCATCAATTAAGTGTTGTCTATCTCCAAAGTCTACATTTGGGACCCTCTGTCAGAATGCAACACTGTCTGGTCAAAGGTTTGCCCAGAAGTCAAAGGTTTGACTGCTTTTGATCATCTATTGGATCAATTTCCTGTCTTTACCAGACATAGGGAAACAATTTGTCAGTGAAATTTGTATTGAAATAGTCTAGGAAAAATACTTGAATTTTTGAGTATCAGTCTGCTGCATTCTGACTGAATTTGCAGATTTTCCAGACGTTGCGGGTCATGGAATTTGCAATCGGGTAGGCGATCGACTTCTAAAAATTGTGAAATTTTTGGCATAGGCCCAATTTTTTGTGTGCATTTTGATGGGGGTTGCCGCGCATTAGCATGTAGACATAGTGATGGGTGCACGTTAGAAGGCTTTTGGATGTGCAGTGTACCCCTTAAAACCTTTAAATATGGAGGCTTCCAACTAAAGGTTCATTTCATTCCCTTCTCAAAACACAGTTTTCTCTCAACCTTCAAGTCAAAAGTTTAGTGTTTTACCGAAAATGGCAGGAAACGGGACACCACCAACCTCTTGGGATGCCGGATCTGTTCCCAGCTATTCCTTAACTGAGCACACAACCCATCATAGCTATTTTGGGGCCTGTTTTGGCGATTGATCACTAAAACCTTTGCTGTTGATTCCCATCGATCCCAAGCTCCTCCAGAAAAGGTGAGCCTTCACTGAATTGCCTTAGTTTTTCAGTTTTTTGAGTTTACCAAAAACTTGGTTTAGGCTTGTTTTAAGGTGTTTAGGCTTGTATTTGGCTATAATCCTGTGTTAGGAAGACATTGGGCTTGGGTAGGCAAGCAGTTATCGCATTGGTTTCATGAAAAACGATGATTTTAGCATGGGTTTTGACATGTGTGGCACATAAGAGGCATGTGTGGCGCACATGCCTTACATGTGGCATGCATGTGGCATGTGAGGTGCACATGCCTTACATGTGGTGCACATGCCTCACATGTGGTGCACATGTGGCATGTGAGGCGCACATGCTTCACATGTGGCACACATGTGTCATGTGAGGCGTACATGCCTCACATGTGGTGCACATGTGGGTGAAAAATAAGCCGGAATGCATGTTTTTGGTCACTTTTCAGGATATCATGTGTTTTGGGTTTGAATATGGGCGTTTTTAGGCCAAAAGGGAAGAACTTAGGACCTCCGTATCCATTCTGTAATTCACTGTTGAACTAACCTGGGTTCTATAATTTGCAGAGGGAACGAACCATCGTTGGGACCGGGAGCATCCACGACATTAGTGAGTGGTACATCGTGTTATCTCGGGAGATACGTGCTCGCGTGGACCAGAGCTGTTTCGGCCCCTACATCTCCTGCTTTACCGCTGTGGATCAGAAAAGTAATAGATATGTTATTACCACCATGATAGAGCAGTGGATGGATTCCACTCACACCTTCCATCTGCCCGTGGGTGAGGTTACCATTACTCCTAGCATCTTCGCAGGAATAACTGGATTAGAATGTGCAGGGCTGCCTCTTCCGTTTGATGCTAGACTGACGTTCCCGCGCTGGGCATACAATGCCATTTTTACCCTGTTGGGTGTGTCTCCTAGCGTGAGAGGTGGACATAGTATCTCTTATGACTGCCTTCGAGAAGCAGTTTTAGTGGAGAGATTGGGTTGGACCATCTCTGTAGAGCAATATACCCACAACTTCTTGTTGTATACTTTGGGATGTACACTGTTCAATGATAGCTGGAGCAGTGTTCATATATCAGTGCTGTGGGCCCTTCGTGATTTGGACACCATTGGGCAGTATGATTGGGGCAGCGCTGGCTTAGCCCACTTGATGCAGGGGCTGGACTTTTACAGCCGGCATTGCAGAGACCGTTTCATTGGTTGTTGGCAAGTCGTGGAGGTAAGCAGAGTTCTGTTGATTCTGTCATCATAGCATTTGCTCAGGTTCATCCAACTGTGCATATTGACTTTGCAGGTTATGGCATATGAATTTGGGCTACTGCCAGAGCCCAAAGTCCAGTGGGGACTACCTCTCGGATTTTCTCATCTACGAGTGTGGAGCACACCACGTCGAAGATTGGACTATACCATGGATGAGTTGAGGGATCACCTCAACAACCTAACCTGGGATTAGGTGAGAAGAAACAAATTAGCACTAAACTGTATTGAATTGGTTTAAGGAATACCTGAGCAGGCCCTTATTCTTTTACTATCCTTTGAATAGGTGCGTCCTTATCCCTGGGATAACATGTATCCGATGCCAGGATATGTGATTAACTTGATGTGTAAAGATGAGGAACACAGGTTGTTGGAATGTCCTGAAGGCAGACTCTTTTATCTTGGAGAGCATGTGGTGGATTGGCAGCTGGGGCCAGACAACCGTGTAGAGCCTACTCCTCCTCCTCGTGTAATGTTTTGGGCTTCATGCACCGATAGCGAACCTGAAGTGATTACTGGAATGGCCGGCATGCCTGGGCGAGAGCTATTGTCAGAGTTTCTGGTAGATTATCCCGTTTTTGTTCAGTTGAGGTTGCTCGGAGTTAGCGGGTCTGGAGCCAGACCTGACGTTTCTCGCGGCAGAGGTGGTCACCGGGGTTCACCTGCTGTAGGTAGTTCTTGAGGTAGTGGATCCACAAAGAGACATCGTGATACCAGAACCGAGATTGTTCCTTCTGTGTCAGTGTCAAGTACCCCAGAAGTACCCCTAGGGTTTGGGCGTCCATCAGATTTCACAGAGGATCGACTGACGTGGTCACAGAGCCCTTTTGTCTTCACTTATGATGAGGCAGGCAATGCGTATGAGACCACCTATCTAGTACCAGCGAGGGACGAGATCGAATTTGATCCTCCATACGCAACCCACGTGAGTGTGCTTATCTTGCCATCTTTGAATTGTAGCAATCTGACATGCATTTTGGTTTCGCAGGTGCCCCGAGACATCATGGCAGATGCCTCCAGGCTGTTGATAGAGCTATGCCGATATCACATGTCTGAGATGTTGGATATGCGGGTGAGTACCTGTTGTAAAATGCTTTTTGCATAGGAATGCATGGGTGCATGACTTATGTGCCTATATGTTTTATGCTTGCAGACTAGCAGACAAGCGGAGCGAGAGGCGCAGGATCGTTTCGCTCGTATGGTGGAGGAAAGAGATCGGGAGATTGCTCAATTGACGGTGCGTATGGAGCGTTACAACATCGATGTCATGGACAGCCCTAGCCCTAAAGATAGCCATTCTGGGGAAGATGACGCATAGAAATGATGTGATGTCAGAACTCCATATGCATGGCATCAAAAGTCTGTAGCTTCTGTTTCTAGAATAAGTTAGTGCATTACAGACTAGCGCCGCGTGCCTAGTACGCTAGGGTTGTTGTGTACCAACTGTATGAACAGTCATGACTTTGCACTGTGTGGTTTTCGGACTTATGAGTGGAATCCAATGTTGCTTGCTGCTTATAAATACATCATGCTATTATGTTTATTGGTAAAACATAACCCAACTATCTCTCTTTGCAGAAAGTTAATTACACGATGGCTCAACAATCATTGTCTGCTCTTCGCGTTCTTTCCCGTCGCTGGTGGAATAATGAATGGAATCGACTAAGCGATATGGGACTCCAATATTTGAGGACCTTCCAATAGGTCTCAATCAACCATGCTTTCTTACATGCTGCCGTGCAATTCTTGGACCCGATGGTCCATGTGTTCCGATTCGGACACGTCGAGCTGTGTCCGATGTATGAGGAGTTTGCAGCTATCCTCGGAATTACCTGCAGCATGACTGCGATACTAACAGTACCAGTGCCCATTGGAGATGCGTTCCCGTATTTGAT
Source organism: Dalechampia spathulata (assembly GCA_948192965.1). Taxonomy (NCBI): domain Eukaryota; kingdom Viridiplantae; phylum Streptophyta; class Magnoliopsida; order Malpighiales; family Euphorbiaceae; genus Dalechampia; species Dalechampia spathulata. The sequence continues at coordinate 5,219 of CANYBF010950598.1, read as the reverse complement.
CAGGACTTTTGATGCTGGCCCATGAGAGGTGGGCTCTCTCTTAACTTCAGATGGCTCTGTAGATCTGATTGCCCTTTTTTGACTATGCAGTCAGAAATCTATGGAAGATCTATCATGGCTGAGGGTAGCTGGATTTGGATTGTTGGCACAGTTCCTATTTGTTGATCCGTCCGGTCACGGAGATCTACTGATTGGGCCTGTGATAGACCAGATGATGCAGGGTCTGACCCCTTTTCCCATGATTATGGCAGAAACAATCATTGGTCTGGATAAAATGAAGTGTGGACAGTCTGAGCACTTCAGTGGAAGTTTGCTTCTTCTATAGGTGAGAATTCTAAGCCACCTTTGCAGGTTTTCAAATCAGAAAATTTTACATTTTTACCCTAGCTTTTGCATGAGTCACCTTTGTAAGTTCTCGGCTCATCGAGCTTTTACTTTTTGCTTTTAGACCCTAAATTTTGCCTGAGTTGCCCCCTTGGGTTTTCAGCTCAGCGGGGTCGCTCTTATTTTTGCATGAGCAGCCTTTTGTAAGGTTTTCTACTCAGCGAGCTTGTTTTTGTTTTCTTTTATTACAGATCTGGCTTCAAGAGAAGCTCAGAATTCTGGCACCGCCGGCAGGTGACCCACAAAGATATCTTCCTCATAGCTATATGTGGAGGGGTTATGCCTTTGGCGAGGCAAGGACGATGAGCTTCCAGAATTGGATTGAATGGATGGGGACCCGACCTGAGAGCGAGATCAGATGGAGTTATCCCTGGTGGCGCATACAGCATGTAACTGTGATGACTTATATTGATTGCATCCCTCTGCCAGGATTCAGACGTTGTACGCACTACAGTCCTGCTAGAATCTTTCATTAGTATGGTCAACAGCAGACCATTCCTCAGCTGATAGAGTTTGAGGGAGGCAGGCTAATGCCTCGTTTTATGGAGCATGTGGAGCGGACCTGGCTTCATCACCGAATAGTGCTGGTGGAGATTCTTGGAGCTGGATCTGCCACTGACGATGAGTACAAGTTATGGGTATTGCGCCAAGCTTGAATCCTGTACTCATAAGATATTGTTAAGCAATAATATATAATAAATGATTATGATGCTTTGTGTTTGCAACTAGTATTACTTAAGGCTAAGTTTATGAACATGCGTTCCATATGCATTAAAGAGATTAACACATTCACACGGAAATGTTAAAACCAACACAGAAGTCCCATATGTGCATCAGACTCAGCCTTTGTTATTGACCAGCCTCATGCGAGATTTTCTGATCAACTATTTTAAAGCTCTCCTTTTGCCTCTCAAGAGATCTAGCTTTTTCATGAGTCGTCCGAGTGGATTTTCAACTCATCGAGCAAATTTTCTTTTTGCCTTAATTTTTACGTGAGCTGCCTGTGCAGGTTTTCAGCTCACCAGGATTTTATTTTATTTTGCTATTTCTTTTGCCCATTGCTCTAGAAAAAATACTTCTTCAGCCGATCAAGGTTGACAGGTTCTGAGAATTCATTACCCTCCAAATCTGAAATGCGAACAGCGCCTTTGGAGAGAACTTTCTTTACCAGGAATGGGCCTTCCCAGTTGGGACTGAATTTCCCACGAGGGTCACAGATAGCCAGTCTGACTTGCTTCAAAAATAGATCACCTTCCTATATGGTTACATGTTTGACTTTCTTATTGAATGCGTTGGCCATGTGTCTTTTGTAAAGTTGTAGGTGATAGAGAGACTTCAACCGTTTCCCATCAATGGTGACCAGTTGCTCGGACCTGGCCCTTTTCCATTCAGCTTCTGGCAATTGAGATTCTAGAATGACTCAAAGTGATTTCAGCTCTACTTCAATTGGCAATACGGCTTCCGTCCCGTAAACCAGAGAATAAGGGGTGGCACCTGTAGGGCTCCTTATAGTGGTTCTGTAACCCCATAAAGCAAATGGCAGCTGCTTATGCCAATCTTTGTAAGTCTATACCATCTTGGCTAGGATGCGCTTGATGGTCTTATTAGCTACTTCGACTGCCCCATTAGCTTGTGGGTGGTAAGGAGAGGATCAATGGTGCTCAATCCCATATTTTTCCAGGACGTCTGCAACTTGAGCCTGGAACTGCACTTCGTTGTCAGATACAAGGTGATGCGGCACCCCATATCGGCATATGAGATTCTTCTCTATAAACTTGGCAACCTGTCTTGCGCCTAGTTTACTGTAGGATTCAGCTTCCACCCACTTAGAGAAGTAGTCAACGGCTACCAGTATGTACCGATGTCCATTAGATGCATTAGGATGAATCTCACCCATGATGTCAATTCCCCAGGCTAAGAATGGCCAAGGCATTGTCAAATTCTGCAATTCGACCGGCGGTTGGTGACTCAAGTCTCCATGAATCTGGCATTCATGGCATCTTCGGATGAATTGTATGCAATCAGTCTCCATAGTGAGCCAGAAATATCCTTGGCGCAGGATCTTCCTATATAGCGTGAACCCGTTCATGTTTGACCTATATACACCAGCATGTACTGTTTCCATAATAGATTCAATTTCCTTCCCCGATATGCATCGAAGTTGTAGGCCATCTACAGTTCTTCTGTAAAGAACACCCTGATGCTAGGTAAAGTTGGCTGCTAGTTTACGTAGAGCTAGCTTATCCGTTCTGTTGGCTTCCTTTGGATAAGTCCCAGTCTTCAGAAAATTCATGATATCAGCATACCATGGGGCTTCATCTAAGGGGTCTAGCGTCATGACCCGTTCCCCAAAATAGCAAGGGATCCTCGACTGCTCGATGATCACAGGTTGAACTTGACTCTATGGTTGTTCATAGACTGAGGCTAGTGTGGCTAAAGCATCAGCCATCTGATTCTCTTCACGCGGCATGTAAATGAACTGATAGGAGCTGAAATTGCGGACCATGAGCTTCATGTATTTGGCATAAGGCTTGAGCCTTTCCTCTTTGACTTCCCACTCAGCCATATTGTTAGTGACTGAGAAACTCAATCGCTTTGAAAGCATGATAAGTTCACCTTCAGGAGTGATTAGTACAACTCCTACACCTGTGCCCCTTTTATTGACTGCGCTGTCGAAGTACAGCTACCATTTCTGGACATCAACTGCCCCTAAGTGCTCATCTGGGAAGTCTAGCTCAAAAGTTTCAGAATCATCCATCAGCCTGGATGCTAAGAACTCAGCGATTGCTCTACCCTTGATCACCTTGGTAGTGACATACTGCACATCAAACTTTGATAACAGGATCAGCCACCTGGAGAGTTTCCCTACTAGCGAAGGAGCTACATACAAATACTTCATAGGGTCAACCTTGGAGATTGCTTGCATTTGGTACGACTGGAAGTAATGCCTGAGTCTCTTGGTGACCCAGACCATAGCCATGCATAGCTTCTCAATAGTGCTGTACTTGCACTCCGTCGGCAGTAGCTTCTTACTCAGGTAGTAGACAGCGTGTTCTACCCCAGCGTCATTCTCCTGAGCCATCATAGCACCTACTGACTCCTCTTCTAAGGCTAGATAGAGTAGTAATGGCTTTCCCAGCCGAGGTGGTTGCAGAATCGGTGGGTTGGAGAGATAGTGCTTTACCCTCTCGAATGCAAATTGACAGTTCTCATCCCAAACCATAGGCTGGTTCTTCCTCAATAGCTTAAAGATAGGCTCAGACATGGTAGTGAGCTTGGCGATGAATCTGCTGATGTACTGGAGCTGTCCTAGAAATCCCCTAACTTCTATCTCAGTTCTGGGAATAGGCATCTCAATGATTGACTTAGCTTTGTCAGGATCAACTTCGATACCTCTTTGACTGACTATGTGACCCAACAGCTTGCCGGACGTCACCCTGAAAGTGCACTTCTTCGGATTCAGCCTGAGTCCATATTTCTCCATGCGCATGAGAAATATGTCAAGAGCAACTGTATGTTCTCCTCTGGTAGGAGACTTCACCATCATGTCGTCCACATAGACTTTGACTTCCTTGTGGATCAAATCATGCAACAGGGTTGTTGCGGCTCTCTGATAGGTAGCACCTGTGTTCTTCAAGCCAAAGGGCATGACCTTATAGCAGTAGGTCTCCCATTTAGTGATGAAAGTTGTCTTCACCTTGTCTGTAACTGCCATCAGGATCTGATTGTACCCAGAGAATCCATCAGGAAATGAATACATAGCACTAGCGGCTACGCTATCAACTCGCATGTTGATATGAGGCAAAGGAAAGTCATCCTTTGGACATGCTTTGTTCAGATCTCTGTAGTCTACGGAGACCCTGACCCTGCCGTCTTTCTTGGGAACTAGAACCACATTGGCCAACCATTCTGGATAGTCAACTACTTCAAGGAACTTGGCATCTAATTGCTTCTGGACGTCTTCCTTGACTTTTTATGCCCACTCTGGTCAGAGACGCCATAGCTTCTATTTAACTGGCTTGAACCCCGGCTTGGTAGGAATTTTGTGTTCTATGATAGATCTGTTGACACCCGACATGTCTTTGTAGCCTAGAGCAAAGGCTTTTATATGCTTTTTCAATGTACTGATGATTTCTGTTCTCTCTTCAGAGGTCAAGTCTGATGCAATCTGGAGGAGACATGGCTTGTCATCTGTGTTAATGTTAACATTTTCAATGCAAGATGCATTAATGTCAAAAATACTCATGTAATGCTAATGCTCATGCACAATGCCATCAGAATACACATCGTAAACATAAGCAAAGTTTCTCTTTATTGCATTGTACTTAGTAGGGATTACATCATCATTAAAAAGTACAGAAATAGGGACATCAGCGTCCTCATATACAAGCTCTTCCAGGGTACTCTCCACCAGCGTGGCGATGTCCTCATAGACCCTTGGCAGTAGCAGGTCTTCAATGTCCAAGTTCTGTAGCTTAGACCCCAATGCAGCAACTGTAGTAGGCTCTGGCTCTAGGCAGCCAGTGGTGAGATCAGCAACATCAGCAAAGATCTAGAAAGAATCATTAGGGTTGATAGCGATAGCAGCAGCAGTCTTTCCAAGTATTGTCAAGGCTGACAGGTCATAAACATCACCAAAGATGGCAAACTGTTGCTCATAGAAGTTCTCCGAGTTAGGCAACTTGAGAGCATGATCATGCTGAGTCTCTCCTTGGATGAAGAGAACCATCTTGCACTGTTCTGGTTTATCTGAAGTGTAGGGGTCAAAGCCGATGCAGTACCTCTCTTCCCACATGGCTGTAGGAATGTCAAATTGGACTGGGCCTTGCTGATAT